>CAHIKZ030000036.1:1102500-1245000 GCA_903632075.3 Acanthosepion pharaonis
ATATTTACTGTCTAATCATCAATTGATTTGTTCAGTTAAAGCTTTTAGAGATTATTTAAAGCCAGAAAATATTTTTAGATTGTAAGAATTTTTTGAGAGATAATAATGATTTTAGTAATATGCCCTACTAATTAACCCATATCTGGAGGGAGAAGAGGTGGATTCATACCTTTCTGAAGAGTATTTGCACATAAGTAAATATAACGATTCCAACTGAAAATGGAACTTTCCCATTCCGAGCTGCTATCCATTACAGCACCTGGTATTCCCAAGTGGTCATTCATTTAGGTACTAACCAGGCTCAATATTGCTTAACTTCAGTGATCATACAGAAACTGGTGTTTCATTGTTATATGGCTGTAAGCCTTTTTGTAGATAATAATAATTTACAGATACCAGTCCTACTAACTAACCCAGAACTCAGAGGAGAAAAGGTGATTCAAGGGTGTGTAAATTAATATAATGAACGAGTCGGGAATTGAAACTCAGCTAATCAATTTCCAATTGCAAGCCATTAACCATTACCCTGGTATTCCCAGTCACCCATCTAGGTACTGACTAGGCTTAACATTGAAACACTGGTTCACATCTGATAACAAGTTAAGCAATGTAATATTTTAGAATTCTGCTACCACTTCTTTTTTTTTTTAATCAATGTGAATTTTTGTGCAATTCTGTGCAAAAAGTGAATCACAGAGGCTTGATACTTTTTGTCACTTCTAATTGGTCAGTTAATATTTAAATCATGTTCTCAACTATATCGTATAAGATCAAGCTAGTTCCTGACCTAACAAAAATACATTTTCCACCAAAAATCAGAAATGCTTCCTGGAGTCTATCATGTGATTATGTTGATTATAAATACCAAACACAAGTTCGTTCTTTCTTTTTTTGATTTCTCTCGCTTACAAAAATGTAGCTGTTTAAGAAATCACGTTCAGACCCCAGTTTGGGTGGATGCTATGAAAACATATTCACACACTCACATACATGTACAAAACTTAATTACAAACATTACAGAACATTCGCTCCTTCAAATTTCCTGAAGCTAAAAGTTTATCAACATATTTTCAACTTTCACAGTGAATATTTTGAGCGGCATGTTCATTCAACTTTTTATGAGCTCAGATAAAAAAATATTTCATTAGTAAAGACTAATTCCAGTCAAAGGGAAGTTATCGCTATGCTGGTACATCATTACTTGCATAAATATAAATCTTAATGTTCTTATAAAACCGTTTTGTGTTTCTTCTTATTGTTTAATATTTTGTGGTATTTTGCTTTAAATATAAATTCAAGAGGTCACACCAACTAACCGGCCTCAACGATATGGCCATAAGCCACGGTCTAATCAGAAGTTTACCTGAGGACCGTTTTTTAGAAAATATTTATACTAATTGCAGAATTTAGAAGTATTACATCTTATATAATATATATTATTATATTATAAGTAAGGAGGCATGGTAGAGTAGATAATGGATCTGATTGAGGAACTGGAGAGCAGAGTTCGAATTCCAATCAAATCCATTATATTCACATACATTCTAATACCCTTAGGAAAGGTATGAATCCTCTTCTACTCCCACCAGTTATGGGTAAATAGCAGGATAGACTGGGTTCTATAGCCTTGGATGGCAACTGGTCCGCCATAGTAAGAAATGGCAACCTACAGCAAGAAAAAATAATCTTGCCTTGTCAGTCATGTATCAAAAGATACATGATTGCCTAAGCGTGCATCACACATGGTACATAACTGACTGACTTATAAGTAATAAGTACTTATATAATATATTATTATGTAAGTAAGTAGCAGTAGAGCCCGGTGTTGCCCGGGGATGTAACAGTAAGAGATAGATCAAGTATCGACCATCATAAAGACTGAAAAATAAAATTGACAAGGATTATTGTTTAAGGTTGATGGACACGCATAGTTTTTTTTTTTTTAACAATTAGTCAAACCCAAACAAAAACATTGTTTTCAATCGTTATGAGTCTACCGATTGAATAAAATTTTATTATAAACAATTGTCTTGTAAATGGAATTTTTAAAGCATTCTGAATGTAAAAATAAAGAAAAAAAGTGTGCAAGAGAATAAGAAACACTACCTGCCCAAAAAAAAGTGAAGTTTTCTTGAAATCGGTTGAAAAATGTAGGAAATCCGATCCCATATATAAAGGAACACACACACCCAACACCTGGGTTTTATAATAATAAGTATAAATCGATATGAGTTGTCCCCCTTTCATTCTCAGCGATGCCTCTTGTGTTTTCAAATTGATTTCATGCAAAAACAATTGTGTTTTTCCAATTTTTGGCGCTGTCAGAACCACTGCAAGGTAATTTTACATAGTCCTGTGAAGTTTTGTTGGATCGGATTTCCTACATTTTTCAATCGATTTCAATATATAAATGAACAGACACACAAACACACACAACCTGGGTTTTATAATAAGTATGATAAGTAATTATAATTATAAATACTCTATCTTTTTTAGGGGGATAGGAAAAAAAAAAAATTAACTAAAATGATTTGTCCAGCCAATAAACAAGATTAACAAAAAGAAACTTACTCGTCCGGTTTCTTTGAGAGTTCCACCAGTAAGAACCAAGTCATCAACAATAACTACAGTCTTGCCATTTGGATCTCCTGAAAGAAAAAATATACAAGAGAAATAAAAAAATTATTTGCTTTTATCTTTTCTAAAATTTCTTTGCTAATAAACTTTGTGCCTAATTACTCACCATCTTTGATCTGGACATTTCTCTTGTTGCCAACTCTTGTCTTGTTAAAAATGATACAATCATCCTGTGGAAAGTAACTCTTGAAACGTTTGCAGGCACCATCATCAGGAAATGCTACAGTGTAGTTACCCTGACCAAAAACGTGCTCCAGCTCAAGTTTTAACAGCGGAATTGCAGATTCTAACCTGAAAAGAGACAAAATTACAGAAGTAAAACTGGGCAAAAATGTTATCACAGTAACAAAAGTTTTATTTCCATGGTTCCCAACATGGGGCACACACCCAACAGGGGCCAATTCAAGAATGATTTATTAACAGTTAATTTTTTTCCTAGTGATTCTGTGAGTATGTGTGTGTGCACAAGTTAATATATACGGTGGATATACAGCATGCATACATAAAAATATTTGTGTGTATGTACATGTGTAATATAAATTTTTTTAAAACAGTTTCTTAGTAATTTCATCCTCAGTACTTCAACTGCCCTTTCATTCTTTTATTTTTCTCTTTTATGGCTGCTATGTTCCTTGTAAGGTTTTTAGGCTTCCTCCATGTGAATAGGAATTCACTTTTTTGTCGTGTGCTGGGGGCATCAAAATTTTATGTATGCTTAGGTGGGGCATGCCCACTGGTTTTAAAGAGAGAAAAAAAGGAGAGAGAAAAAAAGGAGAGAGAAAAAAGAAATAAAGAAATAAAGAAATAAAGAAATAAAGAAATGAAGAAAAAAAGAAATAAAGAAAAAAAGAAATAAAGAAAAAAAGAAATAAAGAAAAAAAGAAATAAAGAAAAAAAGAAATAAAGAAAAAAATAAAAAAAAAAAAAATAAAGAAAAAAAGAAAAAAAGAAAAAAAGAAAAAAAGAAATAAAGAAAAAAATATTTTTTTTAATCATTTCACCCCCAAAAGCTATAATGCCATTAAGATGTAGGAGGTCACAGGGAATGAAAGTGAATGGGAGGGGATCGAGGAAAGGACAAAAAAAAAAAAACAATAACAGGTTTCAAGAAGTCAGAAGATGGCGATTGATATTGCATTCAAATTTTTGAAGATTGTACTTAGGGAAGCAAGAAATTGGAAGGGAGTTCTGCAGGTGAGAAGTGCGAAAAAAAAACTGTTAGAGTAGAAGTAACATTTGCATCTAGCTATTTCATGGTGAGACCTAGTTGTCAATCTATTGTAAAAGATTGATATTAACACAAGCAAAATTATTACTGAATTATTTATGCCCAATGTTGCAAATTACCAGAAATTTAGTTTAGATTGATAGATTTGTTTTTACAGTTTGTCAACCATTTGCAGGTTATTTAAAGCCAGAAAATGTTTTAGATTGTAAGAATTTTGGAGAGATAATGACTTACTGATACAAGTCTTACTAATTAACCCATAGGTGGGGAGGAGAAGCAGTGGATTCATACATTTCCCAAGAATGTAAGTGAATATAATAACCCTGACTGGAATTGAAACTCAGCTTTCCAATTCCCAGTTCTGAGCTCTTATCCATTACACCACCTTCACATCCAAGCAGATTCATTTTAGAACAAGGATCAAAAACAAAGAAATTATTCTAAAAAGTAACCATGATTGCTGGTCAAAATATAAAATATTAAATTGAAGATTTTTTTTTTTACAAAAAACTAAATGTCCTTACAAGATCTGTTTTAAGTACAAAGAAATGCAACTAATTTTATTTGATTGTTTAATGGCATATCAGCACCCTATGGGTCATTTAATGCCAAAATTTAATTTTCTTGGGATTTTTGAAGTAATAAATAATATGTTCACTATTTACATTGTTCAGACTATCATCCTCATCTTTGTTGCCATATTAATCACAACATTTCAGCTGTTGTATGCTCTGGCCTTCTTCAGGTGGTTGAAATGTTGAACTGAACTCTTTATTACACTTGTTGGGGTAGACTGCTCTAGTTCCACATGCCATGTCTAATGGATGTCAGTTATCAGTTATCTCCTGTTAATTCCCCTCTCCAAATTCTCCACCACCTTAACCAGGTATTAAACTCACACTCTTTGGGTCTTGTCACTGGATCTAACTAATGCCTTTATTCACTGTGCCATGAGTCCTTGAGGACAACTGTATGAAATTCTGGGTATTATAAACCTAATGTCTTCAGCCTTAATTTTTTTACCAGTGCTCATACTGCAATTTTTGTTGTTATCATTGCATGTTTAGTTTTTTTTTTTTTTTTACCAGAGTTCATATTGCAATTTTCATTCCAACCACCTGAAGAAGGCTGGAGCATACAATTGCCAAAATGTTGTGATAAATATGGCAACAAAGATGAAGATGATAGTCCAAACAATGTAAATAGTGTACATAATACCTTATCTCAGAAATATAGAAAAATAATGTTGTATGTTATTCTGCTTTCACAATTGAATATATGGTAGATGATACTCTGCATTTGTGCATATACAAGTTTGTGTCAACATAATTACTAGAGGCGGTGATATGTGTTTTATGTTGTAGTTTTGTTGAATTTATATTTTGGAATGTAGGTTGATTTCTTTAAGAAATTGTAGGATATTATATGGATTAATGTTATGAAAGAGTGCTTTCATGATGATTAATGTATTGTTGGTAATTTTACTATAAATAGGTACTGTTGGTAATTTTTTTTTATATAAAAATGTATTGCTAGTATTTTTACTAAAAAAAATGTATTTATATACTTTCATAGTATTCAGTGTTTGCCAATAGCTGGAATCCTAACAGATGCTACCACCAAGGGTAAGAGTGGACTTGGGAACAGCAGCAAGTAAGTGGTACCACACTCATCAAAACCTCCAATCTCCAGATCAGAGGCCTTGCTGCCAGATATAGTTTACCATCATACCAGGACTGAAATGCATCTAAATTTAAAACCTATCAAGATACTATCTTGTGAATGATATTTTGTGGGTGGGGAGGTGTCAACCAAAAAAAAAAACAAAAACAAAAACAAAAAAAAAAAAAAAAAAAAAAAAAAAAAAAAAAAAAAAAAAAAAAAAAAAAACAAAACAACTATATCCACTTATTATGACCAGCTGCAATTTACAGATTATTACACTTCATGCCAACCTCCTCACAACTTAACAGAAGTTTTTTGTTTGAGTAATTCATAAAAAACAAAAAAACAAAAAAACTAAGACATGAGTGTCCGTCAACCTTAAACAATAATCTTTGTCAATTTTATTTTTCAGTCTTTATGATGGTCGATACTTGATCTATCTCTTACTGTTACATCCCCAGGCAACGCCGGGCTCTACTGCTAGTAATATATAGTTTGCTGTAAAAGAAAATTCAATGCTTAATTTTACATAAACAATATTGTCCTTTTATCATCTGTTATAAGCCCACAATGAAGACATTTATTGTCAGCTATACAGTGATGTTCACTCTGCACAAGACCCAAGGGCCACTCAAGGTAGAGTTACAAAGTAAGAGGCACAACTTATACGAATATGTGGGGGAGATAATGGTTAACCCTAAACAGGTTAAGATTGTAATGATCGGGGAAGCAACCTCTTGGCAGTTGGTTCCACAAGGCAGTGGTTTGTGGCAAGAAGCTGCTCGAGTGGAACTTACATCTCCCCAAAGGAATACAAAGGGAATGGGGGTGGTTGACTACAATGTGAGTGGCATTGTGAGGAAAAGGTTATTAGAAGCAAAGGAAACAGTGCTGAACTGCTATGCAATATCAAATCTCTTATATAGCAATGAATGCTAAATAATCTTTTCAGAGAGACTTGAAAAGATTAATGTAATTCTGACAAATGCTGAGAAAAACCACACAAGCCACAAAGAGTTACAAAGAAACTTATACTTACAATTAGAAAGTGAAAGTTGAAAGTTTTGGGACACAATGAGGGAAGAGGCCTGGAGAATCTAACACTCACAGGGCACATTGAAGGCAAGAAAAGCAGGGGGAGAAAGAGAGTAAATACTTAAATTTGTGTGAATGGGTGTAAAAACATGGAAAGAGAGGGATGATGTCATTAGTAGTTTAGAGCAACAAAAAACAGGAAGTTGTGGAGAGATGATCATGTATATTCTGAATGGATAAAGGCAGATAAAAAAGAAAACTAGTCAGAGGTAATACTTCACAGTATTAGCCATAAACTGTTGCTAAAGAATTGTTTAGGTGTTTTTGTTTTTTTAAACAAAGAACATGGAAAAGAGTTTTAAAAGAAAAATTTCATTAAAGAGTTTAAAAAAATTAAACTATTAAAAATAAAATAATTAAAAGAGTTTAAAAATGTTAATTTAAGTTTTAAAAAATTAAAGAGTTAAAAAAAAAAAAAAAAAAAAAAATTAAGTTAAAATTTTATGTTTTTTTCTTGTGAATTAGAATTTATCTAATAAATTTTTTGTTGTATTATTTTTGTCTTCCTTTCATTGTACAGAAAGAAAGGTATCAGATTTGATCTTTGAGTTGTAATGCTTATGTGAAAAGTAATTACCTGGGTATAACATTGTCAGAAAAGTAGAAACGTTCTTGAAGAGCATGAATATCAAGGATTGTGATTTGAGCAGGTCCTTTTGTTGTTAGTGGAATGTGTGACAAAAGAGAAGCAAGTGTCTGGAAAAAAAAAAAATTATTTTCATCAGCAAGTTCAGAAGACTCATTTCTAGTAATAAGATTGCCATACATATTTGAGTTTTTATGATTATTTTTTTTCATGCAAAAAAAAAAAAAAAAAAAAAAAAAAAAGGTAATTGCCTTATAGACAGGAATTTTTTTGTTTTGAAGACTAAAAATCATACATTTTTGGTAACTGGTTACACTATACACAGGTAAAGTTTTATTCTGGAGGGGTTAAAATTCCTGCAAAAATATCCAGGGAGTTGCACTATAGATGAAGTCAACTTATATACACAAGCATATACAGGAGGTTTCTTTCAAACTATTATTTATTTACTTTTTTTTACATGTTCTTTATAACTTATTTTTAGTTTAATATTTAAAAAGAATATTTTTGTTAACAAAATATGTTACAAGGTGTAAAAAATGAAAGAAGATAAATGGTAACCAATAGATTTCTTTTGTGTGATCTCCTTTTAGGATGTGGGCAATCATGGCTCTCCACAAACTTCTTTTTGTTGTTGCTCCCATTTCTGTCATCTGTTCACACAAACTTGCTAACTACATGACCCACTGTTTCCTCCTCTGGCTCTTCACAATGTCCTGTGAATGTTAAGATTTCCAAAATATTTTTCATTTTTTGCTTCATATGGAAAGATTTTATTGGCTAAAACCCATTTATATAAAAGTTCAAGATCAATATTGAAATACTGAATTTGTTTATAGCTTTTACTAATTTGCAAAAGATTTGATTGATTTGAGTAAATTATGCTTTTATGAAGATTGTTGATGTAAATTATGAAGAGTAATGGCCCTAATATAGAACCTTGAGGAACTTTTGTGTTCAATTTTGCAATGACAAATCAACTCCTAGAATTAAAACATACTGCTTCCTGTCATGAAAGATCTAAGCCAATTGTTAATCATTCCTCCAAGTCTATAATAATTTAACTTTTCCAGTAATAAAGAGTGTTCTAATAACTTGGACCAATTTTAAATGTGAAAAAGTTCAAGTGTCTAATGATATTTTTCTTTTAGATTTAACAACTTAAGTCTTTGGCAATTTCAGCCATGGAAAGATTAACAATATATAAAGAGTGTTCCAATAACTGATTTTAAATGTGAATTAAGTTTAAGCATCTAATGATTTTTTTTCTTTATCTTTCAGATTTAACAACTTAAGTCTTTGGCAATTTTAGCCATGGAAAGATTAACAATCAAATGTGTTAAAGTTTCAAGAGTGCATTTGGAAAAATTATTCGTAAATTCAAACAAACTGGGTCAGTGGTAGATGTGAAAACACCCTTGTGTGCTTGTTTATGCTATTCAGCTGAAAACGTTACATGAATGTGGCTGAAAATCTAGACAATTCTGTTTGTCATCGCATGCAGGAATTGAACCTCTTCACAACGTTACGTTTCCAATTGCATTCTCGGTTGGTTTATTATGTTGACCAAAAGGAAAAAAAAAAAAAAATGTAGTGTACAAAATGCATTTCTCTTTGAACGTCCATTTTCGTAATAGGTTTCAATAACTAACACATTTATCTCATGATTTATGGTATCAAAAATATTTTATAAAGGTCAACAAATATTCTAATGCTTTAAATTTTTTTTTTCCAAATGTGAGCTGTTATGTCAATGATAGTATGAGAGGTTTTTCACTAAACCAAAGCTACTTTCACAGAAATGAAGATATGTTAATACTTGACTAATGTGGAAGAAGACTGAGAAATTGAAAGACCCAAGTCAATACAAGCTTTTCAAAGATAATATTGAATAAGGTGAGATGGGTTGGTAACTGCCTTCTTAAAAATAGGTATTACCTTTGAGTTTTTCTGAATGCACTCCAGAACAAAATTCAGTCAGTCAGTTATGTGTGATGTGTTGCCATTTCTTATGCAGTAGATCAGTTATCATCAAAGGCTATAGAACCCAGTCTGTCCTATTTACCCATAGCTGGGGGGGGGAGAGAGAAAAAGAGGATTCATACCTTTCCCAAGGGTATTAGCATGTATGTGAATATAATGGATTTGATTGGAATTCAAACTCTGCTCTCCGATTCCTCAAACCGAGCCGCTATCCATTACCCCATCATGCCTCAAAAACAAAATTAGGAATTTATAATACCTGACATGAATTTAATGATTTAAAGTTTTATGATTTGAAAAATGTCAAAGGGAACGCTATAAGGTTGCCATCCTGGGTATGCTGATAAACTACATCTGCGTCCTGGGTAAAACAATAAACGACATCCAACAGCAAGGCCTTTGATCAGGTTTTGAGGAGTGTGGAACCACTTAATTGCAGGTGTTCCCAGGTCTACCCTGACCTGGAGTGGTAACACCTGTTAGGGTCCCAGCTATTGGCAAACTGTTAGCATTTAATAACCCATTGAAGTTCATATGCAGTAAACCAAATCATACCAAAGATTTAAGGTTTACCAGCTTTGTTTTTTGTTTTCACACTGTTCAAGGCCTAGGTGTTTAGGTAGAGGGTTACAGAGTAAGAGGCACAGTTTATGTGGATAAATGAGGAAGATAATGATTAATCCTAGATTTGACCAGATTAAGATTGTAGCAATTGAGGGAGCATCCTCTTGGGAGTCAGTTCCACAGGGCAGTGGTTCACAGGAAGAAACTGCTTGTGTGGAACTTACTCCTTACCAATGGAATATAGAGGGAACAAAGATGGCTTGCTACACTGTGAGTGGCATGGTGGATCCTAACTGTGAAGGTTAGAACTAATGGAACCAAAGAATGTGGTTCTTCCAAGCACTTTCCATGGAAGTAGCGATAGAGCAGTGAGAAGTCTGCCACATCTTGTCTGTGAGAGAGGGGTTACAGGGTCATCATCAAGGATACAGAGATGCTTTTGGCCTATTGAGACTGGAAAGTGAGGACTGGGCAGATCCTCCCCATATGTAACAACAGTCTTCCATTTTCGGCCTGATCTGGTTCTTGTAAAAGTAAATGATAGCACGAGTAGTCAGGTACTTACTGGAGTGATACAGAGAAATGACAATTTTTCCTGCATTTTTAGCAATGGATCATATGTACGAGTTCCACTTGAGGTCTGGTGCGAGTTTAAGGCCTAATAGTTGCTCAAGGCATGAGGCCTCTCTGAGGAGATATCTATTCATGGTAACTGGTGTTAATTTGCAGTTAAGAAATCAGTGAAAGAGATTGGTTTCATCCATAGATTTATAATTAACAAGTTGCAGTTCTTTTAAATCTCTAAATGTTTTGCTTCCAATTTTTTTCTTTTGTTTTGTTTTTGGGGTCTTCAAAATCAAAGAAGCAATATTAAAGAAGTTTTTGCTGAAGCAATTAGAAATTTCTGGACAACGATATATTTATTGCGATATATATTCTTGATTTAAGCAAGTTTCTAAATAGTTACATATTTATCTAGCCATTTTTCTATATCACAAAAGAACTTATTGAGTGAAATGTCTGGATCCTCTTTAGCTAAGTTTAATACTGTTATATTTTTGTAAAGAAAAAAAAAAGAAAAGAAATAAGGAAACTATCTTTACTGTCCACGTGACTTTTTCACACGTCCCCATTCCTCTTTAAAAGCTGCGTTCTTCTTCCTTTGTTGATTGCTGCTGTGAATTAAGTTCAGTAAAGCCTTAGTGAAAGGTTACTAGCTTTCTTCTCTGAGCAACGTAACAATTTACTGAACTTACTTCCTCATGGACAAGATTATTCGTCTGGACAAGTTTGATATATCTTCTGCAGACCCTCAGGCTAGCAAGCTCTGGCGACTATGGTACCATAATTTTAATTATTACTTATCAACTATTGCTTCTTTAAACCCAGACAAACTCGAAGTCCTTTATTTAAACATCGGTGCTACCGTTGCTGATGTTATCGAGGGTTGTTCTGGATTTGAACATGCTGTTGAATTGCTGAGAAGTGTTTATGACAAGTCTCCAAGTATTATTCACGCTAGACATTTGTTGTCTACACGTCTGCAGCAGGAAAATGAGTCTGTAGACCAATACCTTCAGGCCTTGAATCGACTTGCTGCTGACTGTTGCTTCCAAGATGTTACTGCTACTACTTACAGGGATGAATCTGTCCGTGATGCATTTATACATGGTCTCCGGTCCCTCGTAATATGTGCCAGACTGCTTGAAAATGATATGCTAACTCTCAAGGAGGCTACTCAATGTGCTAGAGCCTTAGAACAGGCTCACTTTCATGCTGAGTCATACACTTCTCAGATTGGATCAACTGCTGCTACTACCACTAGGACTAAAAATGTGTTTACCGATTCTGCCGAGGAGGCCACTTCCACTACTATTACTAAAAATATGCTTTCAGACTTAACTGATTCTCGTACGGAGTGTGACTCTGTACAATTGTCTGCTGCCTTTGCTCGTGGCAAGTGCTACAACTGTGGAGGAAAACGTCACTTTAAGGATAATTGTCGCTATTGTCCTGCCCGTGATAAGATATGTCGAAACTGTGGCAAACTTGGTCATTTTTCTAAAGTTTGCCGTTCTACCATGCTGGCACCTTCACGTTCTACTTCAGCTATTATAGTAGCCCGTGCTAAAAAGACGATGATAGGTCTCCTCCAGTTACTAAAACTTTAGAATTAAAAGGAAAGAGATTAACTGCCCTCATAGACACAGTAGTTCTGATAACTTTATCAGTGCCCGTATTGTTAAAACAATGAAACTGTCTACTTCTAAACGAATTCCGTAATTTCCATGGCTTCATCTGCCATTTCCTTCAAACTATCTGAATATTGTACTGAGGACATTATCTTCAATGGTTACGAATATAAACAAATTGACTTTACAGTACTTCCTGATTCCTGTATGGATATTATACTCAGAGTGCCCTTCTTAAAACTACACCAGAGTATCACTATTTCTTTTGGTGGATCTCAGGATATTCTAAAAATCTGCGCACTAACCAAGATCAGTTGTGCTCCTGTTAAGTTGTTCGAAACTTGACCCCTGATTGCAAACCTATTGCTACTAAATCCCGAAATTACCGTGAGGATGGTCGGTTCATTGAAAAAGAAATTCTACAACTGCTTAAGGATGATATAATTGAAACAAGTTACTCTCCGTGGCGTGCTCAAATTGTCGTAACTTCGTCACCTAATAAAAAGAAACGATTGGTAGTCGATTTCTCCCAGACTATTAATCGGTTCACCTTACTTGATGCCTACCCCTTGCCTTGAATTGAAGATCTCGTAAACCAAATAGCCCAGTATCGTATCTATAGTATAATTGACTTGTCCAAAGCATACTATCAGATTGAAATTTGCCCTGAAGATCGTCCCTATACGGCCTTTCAAGCTGGAAACCATCTGTACCAATTTAAACGAATACCCATGGGTGTTACTAACGGGGTCTCTGCCTTTCAGCGATTTATGAATTCTTTCATTTCTGATAACAAATTATCTGGAACCTTTTCGTATATAGATGATATAACTGTTTGTGGTAAAACCCAGGAGGAGCACGATGTCAATTTGGAATGTTTCTTAAAGGCTGCCTCGACATACAACCTCGAAATAAACCAGGAAAAATCAGAGTTTTCACTTCATTCTATTAATTCGTTAAAAAGGTGTCTTGGTATGTTTGCTTACTATGCGAAATGGATACCTAAATATTCACACAAAATTCGTCTACTGGTCGAAAATAAACAATTCCCTATGCCTCCTATAGTTATAAATTCTTTCGAAAAACTTAAGACATTGCCGAGTCATCTGTAAAAGTTATTGATGATGAATTGCCATTTACTATTGAAACTGATGCCTCAGAAAAGGCTATTGGAGGCACTCTTTTACAAGCTGAGCGACCTGTAGCATTCTTTTCTCGGTCGCTAAACCCCTCTGAAATACGACTTCACATAGTTGAAAAAGAAGCATATGCTATAGTCGAATGCGTTAAGTAAATGGCGAGACCTCCTTGCGGTAAACATTTTACTATTATTACTGATCAACAAGCCGTATCTTTTATGTTTAAACCTGCTAATCGCGGAAAAATTAAAAACGATAAAATTATAAGGTGGAAAATGGAACTTCTTCCCTTTTCATACGACATAAAACACCGTCCTGGAAATGAAAACACAGTTGCGGATACCTTATCCAGAGTATGTGGTGCTGCTGCTTCTTCCTTGAAGGAACTTAAATCGATACACGATTCCTTAATACATCCTGGGGTACAGCGCTTTTGGCATTTTGTAAGGTCTCAGAATATGCCCGTATTTGCTTGATGAAGTCCCGACGTGTGACTTCTGAATGTACGACCTGTGCCAAAATAAAACCCCAATTCTTCGATTCTACTAGTAATGTTCTGATCCGTTCTACTGCGCCATTTCAGCGTCTCTCCATAGACTACAAAGAGGCCTGTCCGGTATCCCCGACAGGTTACCGATATATACTTACTGTCATCGACGAATATAGTCGATTTCCCTTTGCCTTTCCTTGCCGCGATTGCTCTTCGCCAAACTGCTATTCAGTGCCTGACAAGTATTTTCTCCATTTTCGAGCTTCCCTCGTTCATTCCTCCGATCGAGGAACTTCGTTTATGTCAGGAGAATTTAAACAATTTCTAACACGACTTGGAATTGGATTCAGTAATACTACTGCTTATAACCCTAGAGGCAATAGCCAATGCGAATGTTACAACGGCATAATTTGGAATACCATATTATTGGCCCTGGAATCGAAACAGTTACCAATTAGTGCTTGGCAGGATGTTCTACATGATGTGTTAAATGCTATCCGCTCCCCTGCCATGTACCACTACGAATGCAACCCCCACGAACGAATGTTCAATTTTTGAAAGGCGGTCCTCCACGGTACTGCGTTGCCTGTTTGGCTCTGTGAGCCTGGGGAGGTATTATTAAAAGCGATTCGATGGCAGAAGTAAATATGACCCTATCGTTGAGGTGGTGGAACTCCTTGAGGCCAATCTCGCATGCCAAAATACGTCACAATGATGGCCGGGAAGATTCGGTGGCGCTGAGACGGTTGGCACGTTTTTCCACGCCCGGATGGACCTCAAAATGGACCTGAAAATACTCAACCCGTCGTGGACCATGCAGATTCAACCCTTTTGCCTGATGCATGTCCCTGTTAAATTTCTTCACCTTTCACAGAAAATGAATTTGTGAATAATAGCCAGAATCCTGAAAGTCAGCCTTCTCAGAGGTCTGGCTCTTCCAGTGGTGAACTACCTCTACACCGGTCTAGCAGGATTCATAGACCAATCCAACGACTGGATTTATAAAACCTATTCAATTACGATCTCTTTTGCAAGTGGGGGAGAATGTTATATTTTCGTAAAGAAAAAAAAAGAAAAGAAATAAGGAAACTATCTTTACTGTCCACGTGACTTTTTCACACGTCCCCATTCCTCTTTAAAAGCTGCGTTCTTCTTCCTTTGTTGATTGCTGCTGTGAATTAAGTTCAGTAAAGCCTTAGTGAAAGGTTACTAGCTTTCTTCTCTGAGCAACGTAACAAATACATTAAGCCAAATAATGCTTATTATATTCATAAGAAATTTCTACTTCACTTCTTTGTTGAAGAAAATTACCAGATGTTTTACTTACTGTATCCAAACTGAACTTGTTATAGAATATGTTAGACTAACTTTTTCACCATCATCGCTGAACTGTTACCAAAAATGTATGATTTTTAGTCTTCAAAACAAAAAAAAAAAAAAAATATTTTAAACTGTCCTGAAATGTAAATGTGTATATTTTTCTCTTTATTTAACTTTGTTATCATTAATAGAATTTGGTAGCATAATGCTTTTATTATTATTTATTATTCACAAAATAAGGTCAGCTTTAATCTATTTCTTAAACGTTTAAGAAATAGATTAAAGCTGACCTTATTTTGTGAATTTTTGCTACAATGAAGACCTATAACTTTGTGAACTATGGATGCCCAATGAGTCAGAATTATTTTAAGCATGCCACAACTCCTTTAATATCAGGCAGACCAAATTACAGGTCATTGAAACATCAAAAATAGCAGGAAATCCACAATAAAATTTATGCAATACGGCAGTCGAAAATTACCTTGGTGTAATTCATATTCCATCTGATCTAACTTGTTAGATTTAATATGAACACAAAGGTTAAAGAGATCACATTGATTGTTGCTATGGACACTTTTGTGACAAATTTTATGGGGCAAATGTATCATAGAAAACAGAGATATAAGATGGAAAAGAATAGGAATTAAAATAAACTATAAACATCAAGGATGACTTTGCTATCATAGAAAGTATTAATCCATTCAAGGGAGAGAACTGAATACTTTCGTGCTGAATTGGTTTCGGCATTTACAAGTGGACGTAAAAAGTGAGATTAATTTCACACAAATTTTCCCATTATATATATATATATATATATATATATATATATATACACACACACACATTAAAAAAAGAGAAAACATTTCGAATGAAACTAAACTAGTAGTACTGGCATAAAGTATAAAAACGTATTTAGTAACTCTTTGGTTAATTTTTATAATTTTTTTTGAGTTGTGGCTGATTTTTAGTTAATTCAGCTCAATATAAAGTTACTTATCACAAATATTAATCTAACAAGAAATTTTAAATCAAAGTTTGCGTTTTTTTAAAAATTTTTTTTTAAATTATAAATTTTAAAACAAAATTTGTTTAGCTTGCCTCCCAACTCCAACCATCAGAATGAAAAATCATCAAAATCAGGGAGTTATTTACATTTTGTAAGTGCGGATTATATTCAAGGCACTTACAAGTAATTTTTTACAATTAGAAAAAAAAAAAAAAAAAAAAAAAAAAAAATTGAATGGAAGAAAAAAAAAAAATTGAAAAAAAAAAAAAAAAAAAATTGAAAGAAAAAAAATTGAAAATTGAAAAATTGAAATTTTTGCCTTGTTTATTGGAGTGGTTGCAAATGTAGACCCCACACTTAAAAAAAAAAAAAAAATAGGGCACCTGACTCACCAGCATTTAGGGGCAATCGCAAAGGTAAACCCAACTGGAGTGCAATGGAATGGCCTCACTCTTGGAGAATTTCATGTGAATTTTAGTAAATATAAATTTTTTTGATTTTGAGGGTGAGTTAAGATTTTGGGATGAATTAACAGAAAAGATCAGATTTGCTTAAGCCACACCGACATCAGCATTGAAGTTGATTAAGATTTCGTCATATTTAAGTACAGTTGCTTATAAATGAGTTGTTTTTTTTGTTTTTTTTAAAGCGTTTCACCCCAAGCAAGGCGAGAAGCCACTAGGACGCAAGGGGTTACAGAAAATCAAGATCAGAAGCAAGATCAGATAGGAGTGATAGAAGAAAGGATGAGGAGAAGGGTAGTGGATAGATCAAGGCAACTGGAGATGTCAATTGACATTACATTTGAATAGTTGGAGTTTATAGCTCTCAGGAAAACTGGAATAGGGAAGGGAGTTCCACAGGCGAGAGGTGCGAGACATGAAGCTATTGGAGTAGAAGAGACGGCTACATTTAGGAGTTTAATGCCAGCCTCGTCAGGCGCTTGAACTCATGAAGTCTGGGAACCAGCGAATGCAGCTCCTTGGAGCAATTGCCATGAAAGTATTTGTAAAACAGACAGAGAGAGGCGACAATGCGCTTATTAAAAAGAAGTAATTATAGAAAAAAATGGAAGGAAAAAAAAAAAAAAAAAAAAAAAAAAACCAAGCAGGAAAAAAGTTTTTCCCCCCCACTTCTCATGACAAATAGTAAAAAATATTTACTAAAATTTCTTAAGAATTTTTTTCGTATTAAAATGTAACGTTTCAAAATTTACCTTTGCTGTAGGTATTTCCCCTTCATTTTCCACTCGTTCCATCGTTCCAGTAGGGAAATAAGGCAATAAAAGGTGAAATGATCGAGCTCGATACCTGAAATAAGACAATCAACAAGATAAAAAAACGTTTAGTATTGAAAACAAACATTACCTTAGTTTTTGTTTGTATATTACAGGATTTTTCAATTTATAACATACCTTTTTAAAAGATTTTATGTCAAAATCAACTTGTGCCCATTTGGAAACCCTTAAGTAGACATGCATAGTTCATTTGAACCTGTTAGTTTTTTTTTTTTTATAACAATAGTACAAATTTCAAATGTGCAATGTGACCAATCAGAGCATTTGATACAATTAGTAACAGTAATTGCTTAATTCATACTTCAATTTTTATTGGATTATAGCTTTTGAACTAAACTAAATAACCGTAAACCTTTTAATATTTTCTTATTTTGAGCTCTTTTGTGCTTAGAACATATACTCATTTTTAATTTATCACAGTGAATTTTTGTTCAACAAAAATCTTTTGAATGCAACAATAGCTCCCCTCTCCCACCCCAATAAAACAGTTTTCAAAATTACAGGTTCATCTTATAGACCAGTGAGTCTTATTCAAAAAACATACACTATAAAAGCACATGGCATTGTCACAATTTAACAACAGATAATAGTTTTTAATTGTTAAAAGTTATTTTTGATAAGAAACAGTAAAATATTAGAGCGTTTGGAAAGTAATTACATATTTCATTACTATGAATTATGAGTCAACCAAACAAGGCAGAACCAAAGTTGACAGCTTTACATTTATTCATGCATTTCAGAGTTTAATTGGGAAACTTGCAAAGAGATGAACATTTGCTTGAGAACTGGACACAACATTCCACTATCAGTAGCAGTCTTTTAACCAGCAACAAGAACATTTCATTTTTTGCATTGTATTGTTACAGGTGATGAAAAATGGGTTTTGCATGTCAACAGAAAATGAAAAACAGTGTTTTTCACAAAATGAGAAACCAGTGCCAACACCCCATTCTTACTTTATATCTGGTGGAAGATTAAAAAGGTGTTGTCCACTACAAACTACTGAAGGACCATCACTGCAGATGTTTACTGCCAGCAACTTGATCAGATAAATGCAGCATTATGCTAAAATTTAACCTAAAAGGGAAAAGGTGTTATTCTCCAGTATGACACAATGCAATACTTTGCAAGACAAACACAAGAAATATCATTAAGATGAGAAATTATTCTTAATCCTTCATGCTCACCAAGTTTAACACCTACAAATTTTCATTTGTTTTGATCCATAGAACATTTAAGAAACATTCATTACAGAACATTATGAAACAAAGAAGTTAGAAACAGTCTTTCAGAATTTTTGGTGAGGAAAAACCCAAATTTATTTAAATATGAAATTGAAAATCTGCCTTTTCATCGAGCTGGAGTCATTGAAAATGAAAGTGATTACATGTTTTATGTCGTATTTAAATACATTTAAATTACATTTGTTTTTATATTCATTCTGGTTTGGTTTATGGCATATCAACCTCAATGGGTTATTTAATGCAGACAATTTTTTTTTTATTGCTTGTAAAAAAAAACTATGGCTGGTAATATATTTTTTTTTTTTTTCAAAAAAGTATTGCTGGTAAGATCTTTTTCCAAAAAAGGTAAACTATTTTTTTTACAAAGTATTTCTGGTATTAAAACCAATTTTTACACTTTCATAGTGTCTTGACCCCAGTTTGGAGGGGTTAACTATTTGCCCATATCTGGGACCCTAACAGATTCTACCACCCCAGGTCAGGGTGAAACTGGGAACACCAGCAATTAAGAGGTGATTCTACACTCTTCAAAACCTCCTGATCAGAGGCCTTGCTGCTGGGCGTAGTTTATCATCTTACCCAGGACACGGATGTAGTTTATCATACTCAGGATGAATATCCTTTCTGGTGAAAGAAAAAAAAAAAAAAAAAAAAACTTTCCAAACAGACTAATATTAGACATTCAACTCAAGAATTTTAAGGTGAATATATTTTACATATTCTATTGTCCAGAAAAGTTACCAATAATGTTTGAGTAATGGTTTCCATTGAATATAGCTATATTAGCGTTGGTCAAATTTAAAAAATAACATTAGTTTACTAAGTTATTTACTAAGATTGGATTATGAATTTATACAATATAATCAATGATTCAAATCTCAAAATAACGCCTTTTCTCCTAAAGTTACCTCCCTTGTTATGTCAATATTGGATAAAAATTTGCTGATGTTAGAAACTTCAAAAGTTCCTCATAATGAAGATTACGAAGTTATAGATTATACCATCACATAAATAAAAATCACATAAGGGAATTTAGAAAAAAAAAAAAAAAATCTTATGAGAGAGTTTGAATGGTTGTGTAAAAATAAACCTCTTTTGTGTTTGTAGATATGGGCTTTTAACATAATGAAACTTGATTAACCAATAAAAATCAAACACAAATGTAAAAATACGAACACTTCTTTTTTACTCAATATCCCATTTAATGATGAAGCTTTAATAAAAGTGAAACATGTTAAATTGATAAGTTTTCTATTTGTTCTTTATTTTATCATTCTGTCAGATTCCGATCCATATTTGATCCCAACTCATGTTATCACAAAAAGGAGCCATATATGTGAAGAGAATGTTAATATATAAACATGATGTATGTCAACGAACACTCGTTGTCACTTTTGCAATGCTCGTTGTAGTAGAGACTTTACAATTGCAGATACAACTATGGTACACCGTTAAACAATACTGGTGTCAGACGCTTTCAAATATCACTCGCACTAATAGTACTTGCTCGATAATACTCGATCGAAAGTAACCACTGTATAGTGATCTAAATAAAGAAATAGTATAGTGAATAGAGTAGAGAATAGTGGCCCATATAGTGATAAAGTAAAAATGGTGATATGTATAGTATAGAGGATAGATTAGAAATAGTGATCCGAATAGTAATAGAGGAGGATAGAATACAAACGGCAATTGTTTAGATGTCACGCTACTTTTTACTTATGCTTTTCCTCTATGGTCATGTGATCTACTTAATTCAATAATGAGATTGCCTGTGTTTGCTCACTGGCAATCTATGTTCAAACTCAAGTGTCAGCAGCAACACTTATATAACACTCCTTTTGAAAATACCTCAATTTATTTTACAACTCTTTTGAGATGAGGTTTGATAAATTTCATAACACTATAGAAGGTGGACAATATTTTGTTTTTTCTTTTTTATATTTAGTCTCTGCTGCCATCTTGACTATTTTTTATCTCTTCACCAATATGGAAATGTTAAGTCTCTCAAGCTGAAATTATTTGAAAATAACACTGTTCTGTCACATATTTGGTAAAGTTTAACAATGGAACTTTGAGAAAAAAAATATAGGGACACCAAAATAATATTTTCAATATTATTCATAAAATTTTATATCCAAATTGAGTTTAACACAAACATTTTCCCCACAGATAAAATTTTTTTTTATAGACAGTTTCAAATGAATAAACCTATCATCTTGAATAAATGGTATAGTTTTTCAATTAAGGTTATTGTATGTAAAAAACATTTTTACTACCTGCAGCATACCTAGCACTTGTAAACAATATTATTGAACAATATTTACCAAATATAAAGAAAGGTTACATTTAGGGCCATTTGTTTTGACTGCAGATTTAAAAACAAAAAAAAACAATCAGCAATAAAAGCACTAGCCAAAAATAAAAATATCCCCTAACTGTAACTGACTTGTACTGTAACCCTCAAATAAATATCCAGTGTATTACTTAACCATAATGTGAATTTAGTTTGAAATGGCACAAGTTGAAAAAATGACAACTAATTTTGAATTAAACTAATTCATCTAAATGTCCCCCACTCTGCCCCATTCTAGGTCCACCAATGCTTACAACCAGGTAAATTGTTTTAGTTTAGAAAAGAAAAAATAGTAATCGTAATATTGGCCATTTTATAAGGAAATATTCAGCATTCATTGATCTAGCAGCCAGTGACATTTTCAGTTGGAATTTATAAAATTTTTCCATTAAAACAATTTTTCAGGAAAACAGGTTACTCAAGTCCATTAACTGTTATCATTCTTTTAGTATTGATTGGGGTTTCTTTTCTTGTCTTTTGTTTGAAGCAGTGTGGAACATCAGAATCTTGATTATGTCATCATTTTCTCTTCCAGTTACAAGTTCTATTCATTTTAGTTGTTGTCGAAAGTCCTCAAGTGGTGGGGTTTCTTTTATTTCCTAAGTGCTTTGTTTGTGATTCTGTAGTGCCAGTACAAAAAGTTTAAAAAAAAAAAAAAAAAAAAAGGATGGTCCTTCACACAGGCTTTACTCGCTTAAAACCATTTTTAACCATTGATCTGATAAAGTGATTGTATACAGCTGACAATTTATAAATTTCTAAACGTGTTTGGCTCCAGGCATGACATCTGTATGAAGGTCTTCATCTGATGAAACTATTTAAGAACATGGGTTTTAAAAGTAACTGTAATTGATGCTTTTATAGATTCAATTGTACAACTGAAAATGTTACTTACCTAGGAAACATATAAAGAACAGACAACTGCTCAAAGATTATCTCAGGAGAGTGGAAACTGCCAAGAAAGATAACTGGTAAATAAAAAAATAAAAATAAAAAAATTAAGATTAGATTTTTATATTGTAATCTTATGATATCCACAACACAACATTGAAGAATGAAATACAAAATTAAAAATGGAATGTCATACTAGTTAATAAATATTAGGTTAATGGTTAAAATAAAGATATTTTTAATGTGGGGGGAAAATGTAACAGAGACATTGATCCATCAAACTTGAGATGGATTTAGATTTTGTAGACTGTAATTGGATTTTAATAAGAGCTAAGTATCTCAATTACTCACGAAGATTAAATTTTATTTATTCATACTCAGTCTTTAAATTTATGTATTAAAATTATATGTATATAAATATAAAATTTGCCATATTTATATAATGAAATTGTGTAAACTTACCTAGTGATCCCTACTTCAGAGTGGAACTTAAGTAGCTGCATTTATTTTTATAAGTAAAACAATACTCATGTTACTGTTTTCCATGACTTATTTCATGTAGACATTTAAATGTTGATATCTCAGTATAATCGGGTCGTAAGAGTGATGAAATACTAAGGAACTAAGTATCTTCTCACTTTTACTGCTTGAGGATTGTGAGACAACAACATTAACAACTAAATGTCCATATGAAACTAAGTCATGGAAAGCAGTAACATTAAATATTGCTTTTCTCATATTGGGCAGGTTTTATATATATATATATATATATATTTTTTAAGTACTGTTTTTATAGTGTCTGTCTTTATTTTACACCATGAAAATGAGCAAAAACTTCAAATTCTCAAAGCCATCTGTATTAATAGCAACCAACCAACACTAAACAAAATTTATTATGAGTATAGTAATAAGGTTTTAAAATGCATTTGAGTTGAGCAATATTTAACAGCAGATTGCAATTTACCATCTTTGGTTATCGCCCTTGGACTGGGAATGCTTGTTTACAAAATATCATAATCACAACAGTTAATTTTAAAATAATTATAGCAGAGCAAGTTTGCAAAATCACTATCACAATGATTACTGTTACATTAAGTTTAGTTTGTCTTCGCAATTTGCCCCTGAGGATGATCTGGAGATCAAAAGTATTTGAGTTAACAAAAAATTTGATGCCTTCCTTGATGAATTTCAACTTAGCATCAAGATAGAGAACAAGATAGGATTATTATAAAAAATAGACATACGTCTATATTATTTAATGAAACATGCTTGAATTAATATATATATATGTGTGTGTGTGGGGGGGGATGAGTGGTTAGAAAGTCTTGTGGAAAATGATGCTGCCATTCTTCTAAAAGCTTGATACCTACTTCAATGTCTTCTTCAGGTAGCCTATTTTGCCATGGATCAAGGCCATCTATGTGTGATTTCAAGACTGTTCTCTCAGCTACACAACCAAGAAGATGCAGAAGTCTTATCAAAAGGTAAATTTGCTGATTTCTGGCTCTCTTCCAAACCACCCCTACCAAACAGAAGCACACCACCAACAAACCCTATCAACTCAACATTAATACACTCAAAACTACAATCAAGGATGAGTAGACAAAGATGTTCAAAGATTGAGGTTAATAGTTGCACAGATTATCAAGGTCATGTTGAGGCTGTATTTGAAAATAACTGAAGCCATATTGAATAAATTATTCATTTTGATACTATCAATAAGCTTTACTAATATCCTTTTGAATAAATAAGCCTATTTATGCATGATAAGCAAATTTCAAAAGGTTGAGCAATGTTACAAATTTTGTTTTTATATATATATATATATATATATATATATATATATATATATATATATATATATATATATATATTACCAATTTGTGACTGGAAGGATAATTCAAGGAGGATATAAATCCAGGGAGAGCTCAATGTAGACTACAGAGCATTATAAAAGATTATAAAAGGACAGAGATTTTAATTATCTATTTCAATTATAATTTATTTTGTGAACACCAAGGTGTCCAAGTCTTCAGATAAAATCTCCTCTGTAATATATATATATATATATATATATATATATATACACACAAAGAAATAATCACACATAGAATCAATCAGAAGTATTAATGCGATTATTGGCGACATCCATCGCTAGAAACATAATATATGCATTAAAATACTGTTAATCCATAGTGTGAAGTGATCCTCGTTGATAAACTTGATGTTTGTAGTTTTCAGTTTATTTGATGTTAAAATGCTAGTACTTACGAATAGTCCTCTATTCATCATCAGGCATGTGTTTTTTTCCTTATAAAATCAAAAACTTGGAGACGAAATACTTGTATGTCGACCGAAAGATGTTTTTTTGAATATCTGCTATTATTGACGGTTGTGTAAGATCTCGGAACGTGCAAAGACGCAATGCTAAGTTTTTCAAAATTTTAAGTGAGAATTTTATTTAAATATTTCTTGTGATGTGTTAAATTCACATATTCTATTTTTACAAGTGTATTCAGTTTTTATGACATGAACTAAGTACATAGTTCAATAATATAGTGTAATGTCTTTTAATGCATATATTATGTTTCTAGCGATGGATGTCGCCAATAATCGCATTAATACTTCTGATTGATTCTATGCGTGATTATTTCTTTGTATGTAAATTATATGCTGCCTAATGTTTATATATATATATATATATATATATATATATATATAAAAATACACTTCAGTTAGAAATCAGAATAATAAAGACTAACTTACCATCTTTACCTTTCATATAGTTAACATCTGAAATAAAAATGTTAGGAAAGCCATCATCAAAACTGCCCCAATTGATAGTCTTGTGAAACTCCACTTGACGCTTCCGCCGACCAAACTTTTCAAGGGCCTAGGAGAAGAAAAACAAGAAAAAAAAAGATCAAATGTTAAAAGAATTACTTTCATTTTACTACATATAAATAAAGCACATATCACATTACTTTGTAGATATACTTCTCTGAACTATTTATTTATACAGAATTAAGTTTCTTGTTTTTTGGCAGCTCAAGTCTAACTTTACTTCACACATTGACCATGATAGAATGTTCCATCCTCTGTAGCTAATGGGACAATATAAAGAAGGTATAAAATCAGTGTTGCTGTAGAACAGAACAGTACACCAGTTGAGAAGAAATCTTTTTTATTTTAGTCATTTCACTCCAAGGAAGGCAACAAAGCCACTAATAAGCAAGAAGTTACTGAATGTATAAGAAAAAAAATTATTAAAGAAAGAGAACAATAAAAGAACAGAAATTAAGATAATGATTGGCATTGCATTTAAATTTTTTGAAGATTAAAATTGACAGGAAAGCAAAAACTTGGAAGAGAATTCCACAATTGAGAAGTGCAAGAAAAGAAACTGTAAGCAGAGAACTTGTGGTTACATCTAGCCATTTTGACTGTAAAATGAGACCTCATTACCAATCTAGTACTGCACTTAAATTCATAAAGTCTAGGTATCATAGAGGAGAGTTCAGAACAATTAGCATGAAAGTATTTATAGAAAAGGCACAGGGAAGCTACATTATGGTGGTGGAAAGTCACTGAAGCTGAGATACCAGGTCAGGACTAATGAAATTGCAGATTCTTATTTGGATTTTATCAAGGATCTCTAAATATATAGTAGGAGCACCTGACCATATATTCTAAGCATAGATGAATAGTAGAGTTATAAATATACAAGATAGGTTGGGGTGAGAAAATGGTCTAGCACTATACAGCAAACCAATTTCCCTAGTAGCAGACCTAGCAATTGATTCAATATAATATTTCAACATGATATCAGCAAGATATGGTAACTTTCAGGAGAGTGACTTTCTTGAGCTAATATAAGCCATGATGGAAGTCAAAAAGGTGTTCTCTTGATTCTATTCTTACAACTATTCCTTCCAGAACACCATTAATAGATTTACAGCATCTAACCTGTGGCAGAACCTCCTTCATTGCACTAAAGAAAGATTGTTGGTGAAACACCAACATCAGTGTGACAGGGGTCATGGGGGCAGGGCAATTTTTGGCCTATGTATATGCATGTTGCAAACCTATGTTAAAAGACCATGTGTCAGGTCATGCCACCCTGGAGAGAGGTGGGGGGTGAGGAGGAAACATATGGATAGCTAGTTAGTTACAACTGACAGTTTCACCAGGCAGTTAAATATATTCCTGCTATACTAACCTTACAGATTTGATGCTGTGAACATGGCCTGGTGTGTCCTTATCTGAAGGCCTGAGCTGGTGGAACTAATAAATGTAACTTGTCCAAACATCTGCTATAGTAATAGTGATATAGTAGGGAGAGATTAGCAACATTTTGTCTGTGGGATAAGGGTTGCTGGGTGAAGGTGAAGAATAATTCATCACTCACAAGGTCATGTAAGTGCTTTTTTTCTGTCATAGATGGACAGTGAGGATTGGGCAAGACCAGCACTGATATGGCAGCATTCTTCCATTCTTTTCAATCAAGTTCTGACAAATGAGAAGTAAAACCTGGTTAGCTTAATCTTTTATCCCCCACTTCTTTCTCCTATCTTTTTATTGTCAACTACAGTTTTTCTCTTGCATACCTTTTAAATACACCTGTTTTTTATTACTTTAATAAAGATAAAGAAATTAGTCTGAAGAAAAATATATACTGTGTATTTTTTTTTTATCTACTGTTAGTTCACCCAATACAACGACCACTCAAGGTAGAGAGTTGCAGAGTGAGGTTATTGTGGGGGAGTAAGAAATGCATATTATGAGGATGTGTAAGATAGATATCAGTTGACTCTGGACTTGAAAAGACCAAGATTGTAGTTGTCAGGGAAGCATCCTCTCAGGAGTTTGTTCCACAAATTAAAAATTCTGGAGAAGCAGCTGAGCAGAACACAAAGGGAATTGGCATGGTTTGCCTCTGTAAACATGGCATGACAGATCTTAACTGAAGGTTTGAGCTGGTAAAACTAAGGAATATAGCATGTTTGAACATTTGCCATAGTAATAGCAATGGAGCAGTGAGAGGCTAGCAACATTTCATCTGATAGAAATTGCATTTCTAATTACAAATAATCAATTTAATAAAGGCATTATACAATGAAAGGAATCCATTTGATTTGGTTTATCCGAGTAAATAGTTAAATCCAACAACTCGTGACTTTCCGAGTTTTCTTTATATAATCCTAGTTGCTCAGACACAAATGTTTGTTCAATACGTGAGGAGGCAAGGTAGAGTAATGGATTGCAGCTCAGATTGAGGAATCGGAGAGTGGAGTTCAAATTCCAGTTGAGTTCATTACATTCATTTACCCTTGGGAAAGGTATGAATCCAATTCTACTCCCCTGAGCTATGGATAAATAGTAGGACAGACTGGATTCTATAAACTTTGGGCCAGGAAAACTGAATTCAAAACTGTATGTAGTCCTGGTGAAAAGGATTGTTTGCAATGACTTTATGATCCCAATTATGGTTAACTACTTCTATACTACAACAATGCTGAGCAAACCTTAGTTATAGATTCTGGGAAAGAGCACATCATCTGGCATGTTTTAACAAGGTTAGTACACTCAAACCCTCAGTCATGAGGACTGGTGACTTCACGCTAGCACAAGCATTGACAAACAATTCTGTCTACCCAATTTCACTCACAAGACATGGGGCAACCTGTAGTTTGGTTTTCAAGCACTTTCCAACAGTGCCACACACTGAGAATTTCTTTCCAGGTTAATAACATTAAGAAGTCATCTTCCTGACAAATTGTCCAAAGTAAGATTCAAACCCGGGTCACAGGGTCAGAAAGCAAATATTCTAACCACTTCGCCCATGATACAAGTTACAGAGAAATTGATCGAATATTCAACATGTGATCAAAATAAATGACAGATTTGCAATTCACTGTTAAGCTGAATCATTTTCAAAAATCCTCATGAGAATACTTCTAAAGATGCTAGTAATTTAGATTGCTGAAGATATCCCTGAAAGCCAATGAATTTTAAGAAAACAAAAAAAACGGAGAATAAATGATATGGTCTTTGTACTTAGGCAGATCCAAGACAGACAAATGCCATAAATAAAACAAAAGGCTGTATATCACTAGTCTGATAAAGATGTTCAATATGGCAAGCAGGTCAATAATGTACTATTTTTACTGATAACAGTTTCTGAATTTAGATTTTTCATGTCTATACATTCCAACAAATGACCAGGCTGCTGCTTTTTCACTTTTATCATGGCAACATCTCTATATAGATTACTGACCAAAGCTAAAGCACCTTCTGACAATTAGTTGAGGATTTATGACTATGTACTAGCATAATAACCGATGATTTCCAAGAAGTCGTGTGAGCACAATTTCATTCACAAGGCTTGGGTTAACATGTGGTATGGTTTTCACACACTTCTCAATCAATTTCTCACTATTTTTTATCTATCTAAGCAAGTCACATGCAGCAGTCACTTTTCCAAACCTCCATTTAAAGTTTTTGAACAAAGATGTGCACCAGACCCCACAGGGTTTTTAATATTTTTTAGCAGGAGAAATAAACAGAGACAGTGTATATATTTACATACAGAAAAACAGCAATCTAAAATGCCTCCAGCCACACACTAAAACCTTTGTGCATTTGGTCAAAGATGTCCTGTTCAGATTATACAACTAGTTACTCACTGAAAAGCAGCCCTCCAGTAGGTAATCTCACATTTTCAAGGCTAAAGAATTCTTTGGCATGGAGGTCAGTCTTAAATAGAATCATTTTTCATCAACATGCATTAACTAAAAAGTATCCATTTCTTTCCATCTTCATCAGCTCAACAAATCTGAAAGTGACCAAGAACTTTAGCTACCTAGGTAGTGTCAAAGAATGGGCAAACAAACTGGCCAATGCTAATCAAGCATTTGACTACACTGGACAACAGAAACTTCAGTTACAAAAACCAGAGTACCAAGATTTTACTATATTCTTGTTGTACACTAGTTTCAAATAAATTTTACTTAAGTGAATGGGCTAGGAAAATTTAACACTCACAGGACATATTGAAGGAAGGAGAAGCATAGGGAAAAAGTGAATAATCTAATGTTGATAGTGCAGGGAAAAATGAATGCTAAAGAGGCAAACATTGCTGAGAGCAACAAGAGACAGGAGGTTGTGGAGAGCCATGATTGTCCACATCTTGAAGACACATGGCACATAATTGACCATCACTAACCTGGCACCAAGGTAACACTTAAACCTTTGAACATTTAGTTCCAGGTTTTAACAAAATCATTATTTTGGCTGTTAAATAAAGGTTGTCTTCTATCTGTGGTGAAAATTGTTATAGCTACCTAAAATAACAAAAAAGTAATTATAGCAATTTCAACTGACATGTTCACCAAATTGATTTTTTTTTCCTTTCTTGCCAAGGTTGGTCAACCAAACACACAAGATCTGCAAGTTTTATTTGATTGACTAAAAATGTTTTGTGACTACGAGTCGTTTTTTTTTTTTTTTGTAACCCAATAGCATATTTCTGTTTGCTGAAAGCATAACTACACACACTTAAAATATTTGGCAGACATAAGCATTTGTAATTAAATATTTACATCTCTACAGATTTCTCTGATAAAGAGTGAGTGAGCAACTCAATTTATATTTTCATGTTCACTCCCTGAATCCCACTGCTTATTAGAGAAATATATAGATAGATAAATATTTAATTACAGGAATATATACATTTCTATACCTGCTAAATATTTTATTGCATAATAATGTCTGCTTCTAAAAGACTGAAAAAATCTAATATTCATATAGTCTAATATTAATATAACATTTTATTGTATAATATATGTCTGCTTTAAGATGGAAAACTCTGATATTCATATATTCTGAAAACAGTTTAAAACATACTAAAAGTATTCACCCTCTACAAAGCCTGGACATGACTCATGGTAGAAGGTTACAGAGTAAGAGGCACAGTTTATGTAGATAAGTGGGGAAGATAATGGATAACCCTAGACTTGAACAGGTTAAGATTATAGTGATCAGGGAAACAGCCTATTGGGAGTCGGTTCCAGAATGCAGTGGTTCGTGGGAAGAAACTGCTTGAGTGGAACTTACATCTCACCAGGTAAATACGAAGGAAATGAAAATGATTTGTTACAATGGGTTTTAGTCGTTTAGTATTAGTGGAACTAAGGAGTTTAGTTAATCTGAACACTCCATGGAAATAGCAATAGAACAGTGTGAGGCTTATGACATCTTGTCTATGAGAAAGGGGTTCTAGAGTGGAAGATAATTTGTCACCTACAATAATATACAGATGCTTTTAGATTATCAAGAGTGGGAAGGGAAGACTGGGTAATTCCTGCCCATATATAGCAGCAGTACTCTATTTTCAGCCTGGCTCTTGTAATGGTAGAGGATAGCAGAAAGAGTCAGGTACTTACTGGAACTGTATAGGGAAGCTACCATTTTCCTAGTATCTTTAATGATGAATTTTATGTAGGAGTTTTATGAGCTCTGTGCTGAGTTTAAGCCCTAACAGGCACTCAAAGGCCTCCTTGAGGGAATATCTGTTGATCACAATTGGTGAAAGTTCTGGGTCTGACTCGCAATGGTGGATGGTCACTAGTTTGATTTTTGAGGGACTGAATGCGACCAGCCAGTTTTTTTTTTTTTTTTTCACCCACTCAGCTGCTAGAGTTAGGTCAGAGGAGAGATCAGTTGCCAAGCCCTGGTCATCAATAGTTTTGGAGATGTAGCCATGTATTGTATCATCAGCATAAATGATCAGAGTATACTCTTAGGCAGATCATTTATATAGATGAGGAAGATGTTGGTCCAAGAAGTGAACCTTGGGTAAAGCTCGCATTGATCACCTGGGATTTGAAGGACTAGCTATTAACAACTACCTTCAGGGACATACCCATTAGGAAGGATTTTATACCTGAGAAAGCTCTTCCAGAGCTTGAGCAGTAACCCTCTTATGCCAGATCTGGTCAAAGGCCTTTGAAATATCTAATGTGACCATCCTTAAGCTGTATTTGTTGTCAAGTGCCTCACTAATTTTGTGAGTCATCATAAGTTAGGATATCAGCAGTGGACTGGACAGATTGAAATCTGTATTGCTTGTCATTAACAGATTGTTCCTATTGAAGTGCTCAACAATCCTCTTGTGGATTATCACTTCCAAGAGTTTGCTAATAACTCTGAGGAAACTGATGGGTCTCTACTGTGATGGAGAATGAGCACATAACCACATTCTTGAAAACTGGACATACACTTGACACCTTTCACAGACTTGGGAAGGATTTCTCCAAGCTGTGGTTAAATAATTTTACTAGGATAGGAGATAACTCTGGGTTAATATTCTTAAGAACAACCACCAGTTTTTGTCTGGACTGGTAGCCTTCTTCACAAGTACTGTTGGAAATGCTAGGTAACCTTGACATATTTGGGAAGGATCAAACCATATAATAATTATCAATGTGTATTCATTTAAATATTTCCTGTCCCATCTGTAGTGGGAAGGGAGGTAAATCAACACAAGTTAGTAAATTTATGAGTGATTACTTCCCTTAGTCACTTTAATAATCTATACAAATAAAATATTTATCTGCATTTAGACAAAATTAGTTTCCAAACAAAATGAACCTTTTAATTAATCAGTTCCTTTACTCCTAGGTTTTTTCGATTGCAGTCTTATTTGTTCAAGCCTTTCATGTGAGACATGTACCTTTGTCTATATAGTGATTGTCTTACTTCAACTTGGTCTTGAAATAGGCTTTATCACGTCTTTGTTATTCTGTTGCTAATCTTTTTCTTCTGAGAGATATTTCCATTCCACTGTTATATTAACCAAATAATTTTTTTAACATGAAAAGAAATTAATCCAAAAGCAAATTACATAAAACCAGGAGTAATCAATGAATAAGATATCAGTGACCATCTAAAAAATATAAAGGTAACAAATTAATTAAATGGTTTATGGGTCCCTATTTTAGCTGTGAATTCTTTATCACCACTTTAGTGAATCTCAATAGTCCTGGATATGATGATAAACTACATCTGGCAGCAAGGCCTCTAATCAGAAGATTTGAGGTCTTGAGGAGCATGGAACCAACTGTTAATGGCTGTCATTCCTAGGCTACATTTTTATGTAAAAAAAATACATATTTGTAATGAAATTACAAGCAATACCCATTCATCACAAAAGGATTTATTTAGAAAAAAAAACATTTAAATTTTGGCATTAAATAACCTAATCAGTTTACATGCTATGAAACAAACAAATGATTGAATCTCAATACATTGTTTCAAGTGTTTCATTACATCTCACTATTAAAACATTTTAACAATTGCCATAATTTCTGACATCGCAAGTACACTAGTATTAGAACAATCCAGAACCTATATGGTAGGAAACTGCTAGAAAATGAATTCAGTAAATATACAAAAACAGAAAGGCATACAAGACAAGGATGTGTCTTCTCAGACTTATTCAACCTATGCAGTGAGGCAATTCTGAGAGGATTAGAAGTCCTACCAGGATTCATTATTGGTGTCCACAATCTTAACAACATAAGATATGCAGATGACACAGTGTTGACAGCAGATATAGAAAGGAAACTACAGGAACTCTTACAGAAGCTAGTGAAGGAAAGTGAGAAGAAAAGACTAAGTATCAATTGCAAGAAGACAGAATGCATGGTTGTTAGCAAAAGGATGAGTTCAACGTGAAAATTACAAATTGAAGTTACCAAAAATTAAATAAGTACAGCAATTTAAATATCTCGGAAGTTTTTTTTAAACAGTGGACAGGAAATTTAACACTAAAATCTGAAGGTATTTTTACTGTGTGGGGAGGTGGTGTTTATTAAAAGGAGAGAGGGTTTGGAAAAAAATGCTTCACAGGGTAAAAAAAATTGAAATTAATAAACAGTGACTTTTGTTGGAAAATTTCAATTAAGTAAAAAAAATAAACACCCCTTCTCTTTTATTACGTACCTAAAGCTAAAATACTAAGGTGGCTACAAATTTCAAGGCAGAAAATAACTGAAAGTAAATGCCAATAATTATACTCACTAATTTACTGGTGAGAAAAACTTTTACACATAACTAAATAGGTGCTATATATCCATGTGCCAAATTGCCCATAGTCATCTAATCAAATAACCCTTATTTAACACAAGCATTCATCACATCTATTATTTTTCTTTCAGGTTTCAAACACTAAGTATTCAACACTTTCTTTATACTATATTTAGGATGTATTTTAAAAAGATCTTTTTAACTATATTTTTAATACTTATGCCTCTTTATGAAACTTTTGCTGCCTGCTATCAACATACACCCATAGACAAAATTATGGGGCAAGTGTAGAAAAGTTAGAAATAAGATTGAAATTTGTATATATATTAGCTGAAAACACTATAATAAGCATTCCTGAATTGATGTTTCACTGGCATTTATGGGTACCAATAATGATTTGTGTTCATTTTTACTTTTTTTATCATGAGGCAAAATCATGTATTTGAAATTTAATCTGTAGTTCTAAAATTTAATCTGTCATACTAAGTATTTTCTAATTTTTTAGTAACAAGTTTAGTACCAATTTATAAGTGCTTCTTTGTTGAAAATGTTTCTGGAAAAAAAAAAAAAAAAAAGAAAAAAAAATCATTCCTGACACTAAAAGGGCTGAAATCATTGCTGTGTTCAAAGAAGAGTTATTCCAAGTCAAAATTGCAAGAAAAGTGAAATGCTCAAGAAATTAAAACAACCATTAAAAGGTATAACAAACCAATTTTCAAAAACTGTGTTGTCAAGGCTGGAAAAGGTGTACAATCTCAAAGGAAGACAGACTGCTAAAGAGGTTATCACTAAGTGATAGGAAAAACTCTTCTAAGGTGACTGCTGAATTTTGAGAGGTAACGAAGTGATATAGATTTGCACAATGAGAAGAAGGTTAGTAGAAGCTGGCCTCAAAGGATGTAAAGGTAGAAAAAAGCCATAGCTGTTAATAAGAAAAAGACTTTCTTTTGCAAAAGAGCATGAAAATTGGATGGCTGAGGATTGGGCCAAAGCTGTCTGGTGTGATGAAAGCAACTTTGAAGTAATTTCCTTTATTAGTTGAAACTAATTTATTGAGCATAATTGATTTTATTGCACATAATACTGTATTTATACTGAATAGAAAATTATCCCTCAAATTTTTATTTTTCATCAGAATTTTAGAACCCCTAGAGTTGTTTATATTCGTTGAAGAGTTGAGAAAACATGATGCTCAATATATTGCCCCAACTGTAAAACCTGGGAGGTGGGAGCATGATGTTTGGGGCTACATGTCATCTTCTGGGACAGGAAGGTTTCCCCATGTGAGGGTAGAATGAATTCCAACACTTACACAAGCATGTTAGACCAATGTTACCAACCTTCATTAGAGAAAATGATACCAGATGGAGTAATCATCTAACAAGACAACACACCATGCCACACATCCAGAGTTTGGAAGGGTTGGTTTGAAAAGAAAGAAGTGAGGGTAATGAAGTGAGCATCCTCAATCCCCTGACCTGAACCCATTGAACATCTTTGGTTATGCTTAGGTACAAGAGTGAGGATGCACAAATATTCTTCAAAACGTGAATTAGAAGCCAAAATACATGAAGAATGGCAGAAAAATCGAGCCAATTACTTGTGCTAAGCTGGTCTCCAATATGCAAAACACAAAGTTATAAAAACAAAAGGAGCCCACACCAATATATTAAGTATGGATTAAGTTTACTATAAAAGTTTTGTTCTTTTTCTTTAAATGATAAAATAAATGAGTTTTAATTATATCTAACTTTTATACATCTGCTCCATAATTTTGTTCATGGCTGTATATTTGTGTTTAAGACACTATAAAATGTTGGTCCTTTGCATTTGTGTCATGAACTAACTAGTGTTTAGTACTATTTCCAAACCAGTGCAGGCATATAGTATCATGATACAATCCATTTTGTGATGTATCGTTATTGTGTGTGTGTGTGTGTGTGAAAAAGAGAATGAGAGAGACTTAGCTTAGCCGATACTGTAGGATATTCAACTAAAGCCAAAATGGTAGTGCATGTGAAAAATCACCACCAGCATCTTTGGAGTTATTTATTTCTGGTAAACGGTAATTTCTTCCAAAATAGGCCAGCACAGCCATGCAACAATGCTATAACAATGCAGCAGTGAAAATGTTAAAATAATTACACTTTTTTTTAAAAATTCAGATATAGTTACAAACAATATCTTAGACAAGTGGTTCCTCATAGGTACACTGCATCTCAAAGGTTCTGTGGAATGATTGAAAGAAAGATTTAGAAACAGTTTAAAAGATTCATGCCAAAAATAAATGATTTCAAAATTTTGAATATTATGGATTACTTGTAATTGCATGCATGAGTCTCAGTATAAGTAGTTATAAATAATTATTAACTGATTTTATCATTGTGATATTTTTGCATTATATCAAGTATTAAGAATATAGGTTTGCAAATTAGAGGAAAGAGTTATCAATTATAATGTTCTGACTTCAAATCCGTGTTTATCTCTCTTTAACCTCTCTGTATTTTATTTTTAAATGTACCTCATCACATAAAATTTGATGAGGTGTGAGAAAATTTTCATTCCAAAAATGCAGGCCAAAGAAAAAAAAAAAGGTTGAGGAACTACTGTGTTAAAAGTTTAAAATTCTTCATATGAAAAAAAAAAAAAAAAAAAAAAAAAAAAAGAAAAGAAAGAAAATTCACCACCTGACAAAGTACTTGATTAAGTGAGCAAGTAGCTCTGTTTATAAACTTACTTCGTTATTGCTTTCAAGAGGTCTTTTTTCTCTAATATAAAAAAAAAAACAAAAAATATAAAAAGAAAGATGTATGTTTTTATGTCAGCAGTTTCTAAATAAAAAAAATGTATATCCAAGATAAAATGCAAACAAAATATTGATTTATTAAGCATAATACCTTCACTCACAAAGCAACCATCATATTACAAAATTGACAAGTACTTTTCACAACCCAATATTAACATGTTCCATGCTTACCAGACATTTCAATGCTGTGGTCCTGTACAAGATTAAACTAAGCTTAGTAAATATATACACTTCCTCCACTTCAACACAGAGTTATGCTGGCTCTCATTAAACAATTATAGTTGATTACTCTAGACCGATGTACTCCAAGAACTGAAAAAAACCTGAAAAAAAATGTTCTTGGCTTTGCTTCCAATAAAAAACTATTATACTGGAAAGAATTTTTTTTAAAGATTTGGCAGCCATCTTTGTGTGTACTCGTCTACCCGAGTTTGATTTGGAACAAATTAGTACCAAGAAATCACTACTCACTGTATTCAACCTCCATGTAAAAATTCTATCTTTGATATTAGTACCTTTTGGCTCACAAAATAAGAATTATACAAAAATAAATAATAAATAAGTTTTTAATTCAAGATACTGAGAGTACATGATTTTTTAAAAAATTTTTTGTGATAAAAAAAAAAAAAAAAAAAAATTCATTTTGTTTCAAGCAACATTATAGAATAATGGCCTAGTGGATTAAAGTGTTGGTTTGTGAAATTTGGTGACAACTGATTGCGAGTTCAATCCCTGGATCGGGCAGCATGTACTTGCATTCAGTGGAAATGAGAAAGCAGCATTACTAAATAAAAAATAAGAACTAGACAATATCCCTAGACATGAGCTGTGCAAGAAGAACTGTCCCCACTCCCACACCTTAGATTAAATAAAGGATTCAGTTCAGAATTCCCTATAGGTTACCCAGATCAATATACACCTGAGGAAGGCTGGAGAGCACAACGGTCGAAACATGATAATAACAAAGATGAGGACAGAGGAGTCTAAATATAAAGTGTAAATAAATTTCTATCCATATTTATAAAAAGATTAATAGTTTTGTTTTTATCAAAATGAAATTATAAACATTGTCCTTTTACATATAAACCAAGGGTCACAATAAATGAATAAATGAAATAAAATTTTAAAAAAACCCCAAAAACTTGATTATGAAAGTTATTTTAAGAATCTTACCTCCAGTAATAATGAAAAAAAGCAAGCAATTTATAGTTATTCAACTATTAATGCAAGATTTTTTTTTTTTTTTAATCATTTCACCCCAAGTGATAAATGCCACTAGGATGCAGGGTATTACAGGGAATGAAAGAAAATAAGACTTTATTGTGCTTCCTATATTCCTCCTCACTAAAGGAACAGGATTCAGGAAGACACAAGAGGGTGATTGACGTTGCTTTTAAGATCATAGTTGACAGGGAAACAAGAAATCAGAAAGGAGTTCCACAGGTGAGAAAAGAAACTTATTAGAATAGAAGGGACAGATACATCTAGCTAGTTCAATAGTAAAATGGTGAAACCTAGTTGCCAATTCAGTAGTAAGCTTAAATTCATGTAGTCAAGGCACTAGAGAAAAAAAAGCTCATCAGAACAGTTGCCATGAAAATATTTGTAGAAAAGACAGAGAGAAGCCATGTCATGTCAGTAAGTAGATGATTGAAGTCGAGTTACCTGGTTGGGATCAATTACATTACAAACCCTTCTTCGAATTTTGTCAAGATTCTCAAGATTTACAGAAGCACCAGACTCAATATGGTAGCAATATGCAATGCACAGAAAAAAATGGTATTTCTATAAATATGCAAAATAGATTCTGATGGGCAAAATTTTCTGGCACAACACAGTAAACCAATTTTCCTAGCAGCAGATGTAGCAGTTGATTCAATATGGCTGCTCCACTTCACTATTTAATAATAATGAAAGTAAAGACAGTAATTATAATAATAGGTTATTATAGGGCTCTGAATTTAGCAGAAATGTGTATGTGACCAAAAAAAAAAAAAAAAAAAAAAAAAAAAAAAAAAAAATTCATATTTGTGATTTAATTTAAACAAAGCAGGTTTGAAAAGAGTAATAACCGTTTTTATTCAGGCAACAGATTAGAGAAAACAAAAGCTTATTTCAAACTTAAATTTTTTTTAATCTAATATATAATGCTCAAAGTTTGTATATGTCATATCAAATTTCAGAAAATTCATTTTGCTTGTTTGTTGGTGTGAGGAGTGGAGACAAATATTACATAAAACTAACATCAAATAAATGCAGTTTTTATTTATATCTACAAATATGTGACCTATATTTTGTCCAACTCAAGGGTTCTTGCTTGGAGATAAACAATTTGCATATTTAGATTTAAGATAGCTGTTATGATTTTTATAAATAAGTATCAGGCTTCTATAATTAAATTACTTAGTTATTCAACTAAAACCAGCTTCTGCTTTGAAAGTGGTATTGACCTTAGCTTTTAAGTTTGGTTTGTGGCATATCAACCTCAATGGGTTATTTAATGTCAACAAAATTTTTTTTTTATATATATATATATATATATATATATATATATATATATATATATATATATATATATATATGTGTGTGTGTGTGTGTGCATATATATATTTTTTTTTTTTTCAAAATGTATCACTACTTATATATATATATATATATATATATATATATATATATATTTTTTTTTTTTTTTTCAAAAAATTTATTGCTGTTAATAATTTCTTTTACAAAGTATACCTGGTATTAAAACCTATTTTTTACACTTTCCTAGTGTTTTGACCCCAGTTTGGGGTTTCACTATTTGCCCATAGTTGGGACCCTAACAGGTTCTACCACCCCGAGTCAGGGTGGACCTAGGAACACCAGCAATTAAGAGGCGATTCCACACTCCTCAAAACCTCCTGGTCACAGGCCTTGCTGTTGGACGTAGTTTATCGTCTTACCCTGGACACGAATGTAGTTTAATGCCATACTCAGGATGGCCTTAGCATTTAAATCACAGCTTCAGAGTAAAGAGATGTTAACAATGTTGACATTTTTAATAGTATATTTTGAAAATCTAACAAATATAGATTATGAACATAACATGCTATATATGAAAAACAATTTGCAGAATATTGATTGAACTATTATAATAACATATTTGTTAATTTTTATAGTAAATACAAATCTCAAGGAAACTTCATAATACAGTGAAGCAAAGAAAAGAGTCTTGACCCACCCAATATTAGATATGATTGGCAGATATCAAATAAACCTGTTCATTAGAAGAAAATTGTTCAACTTTGTTGTTCCATTAAGCAAAGCACTTTTACCACTATTTTTATTGTAGTGTAGGCAACATGGCATGTATTATTTATCTATTCTACTCGAAGGTAAGTACTGTTTGCACTTAGAAACATAATATATCATTTCCTTAGCAACAAGTTATAAATGTCTCGTATCATTAATCTTGCAGTTTCTGGATAAATAAGCAGTTCCACTCAGATCAGATGAATATTTAATTAAAGAGAGGAAAAAAGCAGCACATAAAATATTAACTCTTTAATTCCTGGTGGAATTCAAGACATAACTGATCATGGAGTTCTTTTCTTTATTATCTGTGTATTGCCATGTCCTCTAGAGAAAGATGGTGAAGTGATTTCTCAGTGCATTTGCCCTAGTTTTGTATTTAAAGTTTTCCTTGTTTAAGACAAATTGCCAACATAGGTTACAGAGGCTAGTGTACACTGCTATTTAACCCCCAGTTGGTGGGAGAAGAGATAGATTTACCTTTACCAAGGGTATTTGTGTGGAAATTTGCAAAATGTATTAATACAGAATTTAACAAAATTAAAAAGTTTAATTACTTTTCTTAATGAATCAAGTCAAAGAGTAATTCTATTTTTTGGGGGCGGTGGGGGGGGGGACTAAACACACACACACAGTTATGTGCCATGTGTGATACATGTTTAGGCAATCATGTATCTTTTGATACATGACTGATGAGGCAGATTTTTTTTCCTGCAGTAGGTTGCCATTTCTTTCTGTGGTAGACTAGTTGTCATCCAAGGCTATAGAACCTGGTCTGTTCTGCTATTTACCCATAACTGAGGGGAGAAGAGGATTCATACCTTTCCCAAGGGATTTAGCAAGTGGATTCAACTAGAATTCAAACTCAGCTCTCAGATTCCTCAATCCAAGTTGCTATCCATTACTCCACCATAGTGATTTATTAAATGTAGCTTAGATATGGCTCACAGCTGCAAGTATAGAGCACCCAGTGAGAATCAAAATTACTTCTTATTCAGAACTGATCTTTGACGTGGGGTAATGGTTAGCAAGCTTTTCTCAAAGTGCCCCGACTTATTAATAGCTGTGGCAGAAGGACGCAAGTATGGAGCATCAAGTGAGGATTGAACTCACTCAGTCATAATCAAGTTAGCAAGAGAAGCTTGCTAACCATTATACCATATCAGAGTACCCAATCATATTATATAGATGAATAGTAAGAATAAAAGCTAAATCTTAAAATATAAAATAAACTGAGAGCTCAATGTCAGTTAACAGAGACTAAATATATTATTTATATAATAATATCAAAAATCTACTACTCAGAGTTTCAGGTGATAAAACTGAGGATTGTTATTACATAAAACTTTGAGCAGCAGATTTTGATATTACATTAATAATGCTATCATATACAGATACCTCCAAAGAAAAGTGATACCTTAGGTTTAAAAGGAAAAATCTTTCTTGAAGCTTTTACTTTAGTTTTAATGATTGTTTTTTAATTCACTAAAAATGGATGATTTTAGCCTTATTTACAAATCTGTCAGCACAACACAATTCTCTTTATTAAAAAAATCTTTCAATAAAATACACTTTTATAAAACTTTATTTGGAGATTGGCAGATTTAAAGTTTAAATCTGATTTGAAACGAATATTACTTTTAGCTTAAAATATTGCAGCAGGTGGGTGTTTTTATAAGGTGTTGACAGCTATCTCAATAGACTTATGTTTGGAAATTTTTTTCATAAGAGGGACATATCTGTAAAAATTACTTGATAAATATGATGCAAGTGTCTTATTTTTATATATGATTTTTTTTTTAACTATCCAGCAATCTTAAAAATTTAGGAAAATGTAATCTTTTATTGAATTTTAGGCACTGGTTTTAAATTTACTATAGTTATTGCTCTTATTTTCTGATAATATCATGTATGAACAACACGTTTATGCGTACACACACACAAAAAAAAATTCTTTTTAAAATACTAGGGAGGTGCTAAATTGGTGTAAGCTTTCCCATTCATGATGAGTAAATATAGTTTAAAATATTTTTTTTTGTAAAAAGAACGTTTTTCAAATAATTCCATTTATTTGTGAACAAATCCTGAAAGTTTCATTAAAATCCAATAATTATTTGGTTTTTGTAAGGATTTTAAAATCAATGTGGTTTTCACTGCAAAAAGAGGCTAAAATTTCCCATACTAATTTATGATCACCCACTGATGCAAGAAAAATATTCTAAAAAGGATTTAAAATATAATTTAATAATCAAAAAATCATTTAGTCGTTCCTCTTAATAATAATAAAGGTTTTGATGATAAATCATTGTTTTTATTAAGTTTGGAGCATGTATGCTCATTTTTTAGCAAGTCTTACAAGGTACCAATAGATAAAAATCTAGTGCTATCTAGATAAACTTTTATAAATTTATGAAACTTCTTGCTCTAAAGTACAAAATTGTTTATAGGGTTATATTCACCTAACATTTTATTTGATCTAATGAGAAGTTTTTCATATTGAATTTAAGTGTTTTTCAAAACATGTAAATACCCTAAACAAACAATGATTCGACAAATGTTTTGTTCTAGAACTACTTTACTAAATAACTATTATGGAACAGGGGATTGTGTGCTTTTGAAAAATCTTATTACTATCATCTGTCCCATAACATTTGTTATATTTAATGTATGCTACTGTGTATGCAAATGTAACAACTATTATGGGACAGAGCAACTTGTCTGAAGTGGATTTTAAGAAAATTCATTAGGTTTAAACCTTAGGACTACTCAGTATAGGAAAGGAAAGATATGAAAATACTAGATATTTTCAGAATATTTCTGAGAGATTTTTCATTTCTAGGAAATGACTTCTTTATGTGCTGTGTTCCCTCAGGACACAGGCGATCATCACCCTCCACAATTTCCTATCCTTTGTAGTTCTTATATCTGTTATTTTTCCTAAACCGTGTTCCACCAGCCATTTACTCAAGCTTGAAAAGTATGTCAGGTGTTGTTTTTTTTTTCTTTCTTGCCTTCAATCTGTTCTGTGAGTATCAGATTTTCCAAGCCCTCTTTCCTCATTATGCGCCCAAGAAATTACAACTGTCTCTCTGATAAGTTCCATGGTTAGAGAAGTGAGCTTAACTTCCTGAACACAATGTAAATTAAGGTTTTAATACAGATTTCCTCATTTAAACAAAAAAAAAAAAAAAAAAAAAAAAACAACAAAAAACAACTCATCCAACATCATTTGAACATAAAACAAAATAGGTAAAGGAGTAGTGCCTAATTTTAAAAATTAGTTTAATAGAATTGAATAAAGAATTAATTTCTCTTTTAATGCCATATATCCCTTCAGAATGTAAAGCAATCATGACACCACAGATTCTTTTTTCCTTATCTGTGAATTGTCATGTATTCTTGGAAAAGATAATGAAGTGGCTTCCCATTGCCTTCTCCAAGACTGGTTGACAACCAAGACCACAGAACCCAGTCTACAATGTTATTTAACCCATAGCTGGGATAAGAAACACATTCAAGTATCCACTTATACCTATGAGGAAGATATAAATCTAACAGGCTTCTAAAGACGGCTTCTAAGCACTCATCCTTGTACAAGATTTTTATGATTGTTTTTCAAATTACAGAAAGTGGCCTTGATTCTTACATAGTAGTTACAAAGTAGGACTTTGTAGACTAAATCCCAAAACTCATATTAAAAAAAAAATTAAAAAAAAAAAAAAAAAAAAAAAAAGTTACATAAAACTTTATGAACATTTGTAGTTGCAATAGCCAGTGTCCAAGAAAAATGACATTTTTCTTGGTCACTGGCTATTGCAACTACAAATGTTCATAAAGTTTTATGTAACATTTTTTTTTTTTTACCTCATTAATGGGGGTTTCCCTATGGATAACGAGGGATATTAGCAACAGGAATCTGTTCAAGAGTACCTATGTATTACTCTCAAATACAGATATCAGGACATTTTCTGATGTCTGCAAATAAAGATTTCAAATTTTACTGTAGCAAACTAACCCTCTTTTCTGGTAAATAAAACTCTTTAGCATCTATAAATTTGATACAAAGCCTTTTTTATACTAAATGTTCACTTGATATAAAGCCCAAGAGCCACCCGAGAGAGAGAGAGTTACTGAATTAATTTGTTGTAAGAGGAGGAAGTAAGAGCAGATTATAGGGATATGTGGCATAGATAACAGCTGAGCCTAATTTGTTTAGCAGCCTATCAAATCTTTATGGGTCATTTAATGCCAAATTTAATTTTCTGGGGAACATTAGTAATTTCTTTTACAAGAATGTATTGCTGGTAATATTTTTTTTTTTGCCATGAAAATGTATTGCTGGTATTTTTACTATAAAAATGTATTTTATACTTTCATAGTGTCTTGACCCCAGTTTAGCGGTTAACTATTTGCCTAAAGCTGAGACCCTAACAGGTGCTACCACTCCAGGTCAGGGTGGATCTAGGAACAACAGCAATGAAGAAGTGATTCCATGCTGCTTAAAACATCCTGATCAGAGACTTTGCTGTCAGATGTAGTTTATTGTTATACCTAGGACGGGCTGGCCATAGTCTGGAAGAGGTTAAAATTCTAAGGATCAAAATGTATCCTGTGTGAAGGACACTCGACAAGATAAGCCAAAATAGCAAAGCATATAATGATAAATTCTTAATGACAAAATTACTGATATTCCTTGATAAATGGATGGTACAATTCCTGGAGGGTCCGCCTATGAAACTAGAGTCGGGATGCTGAAGTTAACATCAATTAGCTAAGTGACACACACACTATATATATATATATATATATATATATATATATATATATATATATATTGACGCACGTTTCATTAAATAACAGATATGTTTTGTCTATTTTGTGTAAATTCTTTTCATATTGTCTGATAAGCTTAATAACATTATCATTAAAAGATGAAAGAAAATCACCATATTGATCCATATTTTTTAATCTAATCTAAGCTTTCGGCTTACATAAGCCATTATCAAAGATGACAATTACATTACAATATATTAAGCAATACACAAACAAAACAATAATGATAGTCTGTTTTTGTTTACATGGAAGATTTCCAAGCAACGACAAACTCGTGCATATGAGATACAGGAAGCGAAAATTGCACCGCAGCTCATGACGTCACACATGACCATGCGAGAGTGAAAACGAGAAGTATCAAGTATGGGAAGCCGTTGGTATAAAGCAATGGCTTCTGTTATCAATTATAGGAATTTAAGAATATTTGTGGAGATTTCATTGTTTATTTTGTTCAGGTTATGTTTCAACTGTTTTATGTATATGGCTTCAAGAAATTTTAGTTTTTGTTTGTTTTCATGTTTAAGTATAGTTGTGTTTTCAATGAGGATTTTCCTGAATCATGTATGTGGCCAGGAATGTTGTTTTATATAATATAATATCTCTCTCTCTCTATCAACAGACTAATAGGGGGAGGGGTGGTCCATAGATGGGAATTTACAATTTATTTATTTACAATTGAAAAATTGGCAAGCAGTCACTTAGTGGAACAATTCATATTAGTTCTCAAAGCCTGCAAATTTTGAAATACATCGCTGATAATTTGGAACTTTTTTCCTACAGATTTTTTAAAAAATTTTGCCTGCAGATTTTTTTCGTTAATTTGGGGAGAGGGGTTCATAGATGAGAGGTTCTCTCTCTCACATATATATATATATATATATATATATATATATATATATATATATATATATATATATATATATATATATATATATGGAGTAGTGGATAGCAGCTTGGATTGAGGAATCTGAGAGCCAAGTTCGAATTCCATTAGTGTGTGTGTGAGAAAGTAGCTGAGGAATCTATTATTTTTGATTACTATATCTATATTAAGTATATATTTATTTATTACATTTACTTACATGCTAATACCCTTGGGAAAAGGGTGAATCCTCTTCTCCCTCCAGCTATGGGTAAATAGCAGGACAGACTGGGTTCTATAGCCTTGGATGGCAACTGGTCTAGGAGAAGGACAACTCTGAATTCAAAACCTGCAGAGGGTTGTTTGGGAACCCTGTGGCACGTAGTGCACCAAGTCTCTGTATATGGCCCTTCAAAAAGTGTGGATGGTTCTGCACAAGACCTTCACCACTATAATCAAATCTCATGTGCTGGTGTCAGGCTGTCTAGGAACTGATCTGATTGACCCTTATACGTCGAATTTGACGGGAGAGTTGAGTATATATCAATACAACTAAAAGGTTTGTCACTTAGCTGATTGATGTTACCTTCATTATCCCAACTCTAGAGTTTTGTAGAAGGACCATCCAAGAATCACACCGTTCACTCAATGGGGGGGCAACAGCAATTCATTGCGATATTATATAGTCACATCGCTGAGTGGTTACAACATTCACTTTCTGACTATGTAACTTGGGTCCAAATCTCACCATAACTGATTTGTCAGGAAGGTGAGTTCTTGATATAATTGGTCGGGGGTGGGGGGTTGGAGGTGATCCCAGTGCATTCTTTTAGAAATTGCCTGAAAACCATAAAGTTAATCCAAGACTCATGAGTGAAATTGGATAGACTGTTCTGAAGCTGTCGATTGTTGTGTTACATTGTTACAAGTCATCGTGACCGAGGGTTTGAGTGTACTGGCCTTGTTCAGACTGTTGATCGTGCCAGACCATGCACCCTCTGCCAGAAACTGTAACTAAGGTCTGCTCAGCACAGATGCAGTATAAAACCACAGGTGGACTCTGGATGTTGAACACAGATGTGCCAGAGCAGGCGTCTACAACAGGGATTGACTAGACACTTTAGCAGATAGGCATTCTTAGAAATAAGAAACCAGCCATTACATATGAACAAAGACAAGAAAATTTATCTTAGCAGATGCGTTTTAGACTCAGATGAAGAGAAATGTATGGATGTTATTTTGAAACCAGTATTTATCCACAGAGTTAAAGACATTTTTAATTTTACAGAATCTTTAAAATTAAGAACACTCATAAATATACTTTAGGCTAACTGAAAGTCAAGGTAAACTATGGAAGATCTTAAGTGATGTATCAGGTCTAATAAACAAAACTGTTTTATTGAATGTTTTAAATTTTTTGGCAAGATGTGGGCTGAATTTTCTATATCTTCACATTTGATATTGTATAAATGCTTTACTGAAATAATATCTTCTTTTTATATAACTGTAACAAAAAATTGGATGACTCCCCACCCCCAGTAAAAAGTATAAACGCGGTATTGAACAGTTGAGGGCAGGGTGAAACATACCACAAAAAATATTTTCCAAAATTTTTTTTTTTTTAATAAACCTATTCAGTAAATTAGTCATTCATTAACAAACAAGTCTTGAAAATTTTGTTTGAATAATTCCCCAATTTTTGGCAAATATTTAAAAAAAACAGGGGGTGCCGTTTTTTTTGCCTTCATTGTGGAAAAAAAAAAAGTATATTTTGTTTGTTGGTGCCTAGATTGATCACGTGGGAATACCAGGTGCTGTGAATGTGCAGGTGGTGTAATGGATCATGTCTCGGAATTGTTAATTGGAGAGCAGAGTTCTAATTGGGTTCATTACATTCACTTTTGCCCAAATACCTCTCCTCCTGACCCACAGATTAAAAAAACAAAAAAACAACAAAAATAAAAACAAAAGCAAAATAAAAACTTATATCACTAAAAGTTAAAGCCTTTATTACCCACCGCCCTCAAAAAAAAAAAAAAAAAAAAAAAAAAATTGAGTACAAAATATTTAGATTTCGGCCCATAGAGGCTGATATACCACTAAATAAAAACCAACAAACTATTATAGATTAAAAAAATCGAGTATAATAACTGGAGTGGATGAGTCCCAAATTAATAAACTTTATGCATTTTAGTGCGCTACACTAAGTAAAAGAATTTTATCTTCTGGTTCTGATGAAGGGGTTTTAGTCCAGTGTGAAAAATAATTTTTTCGATTTTTATTTAATTCTGTAATGGTTTGGTTTATTTTGTTTAATGGCATGTCAAGCTCAATGGGTTATTTAATGCCAACAATTTTTTATTGCTGGTAATATTTTGTTTTGTCAAAAAATCTGTTTCTGGTAATAGGTAACTATTTTCCCATAGCTGGGACCCTAACAGGTACTACCACCCCGGGTCAGGGTGGACCTGAGAACACCAGCAATTAAGAGGTGGTTCCATGCTCCTCAAAACCTCCTGATCAGAGACCTTACTGCTGGACATAGTTTACCCAGGACTAAATTCTGTAATGATGATATCTTAAAATAAAAATCTAAAAGCATGTTTGATCACATGACTTATCAATTTATCAAAAACTATTTAAAAAAAAAAAATAAAAAAAGGAAAGCTATTCTAATATTGTCTGCAAAGTACGTCACTTAAGAAGCTATATTCACAATATAAGACAAAAAAAATGAAAAAAAAAAAGGACAATTTAGCACTTAGGTGAAAATATGAAGAAATAAAAATATTAGAATTTTTTATCACATCTGATTTGAGCATTTGATTAATAAATACACATGAAAAACAATTATCATTTTCAGAGAAAAATGTAGTTTTAAAATGTGTTGACACAAAGAAAGGATAAATTTTAATTACTGTCAGACTGTTGTCAAGCAACTTGTAAAAAGAAAAATCAGTTCTCAATAAATCTGAAACAGACCAACTTCAAATTCGAAGAAAACAGTAATTTGCAAAATTTGCACGATTTTTTTTTTTTTTACATATATGAATTTTAGGGAAGTAAAAAAGGAAACGAAAATGGTTTATCTTTAACTAGCCTAGAAGCCACTCTTTGGGTGGACTTTAGGCTAGCTTTTGCAGAGGGTTTTTGGGCCTTCAGCCTTTTACCTTCGGTGTCCTATGTACTTAAAGGTATAAGAATTTAGTAATAAAATTTTTTTACCTTAATTCGACATAATCTTTCTTCATATACACAACCAATCTCCGTAGTTTGTTTATATTTATTTTGCATGCAATATTTATTTTCTTTTGAAATCGCCATTCTTTGTCATCACTTCTCCACAAAGTCACTGTTAAAAGACATTAGGGAACTTAAACTATATTTCAAATACGTCACAGTATGGGTGCTAAGTTTTAATTACAGTTTAATTAGACAATATAAATTGCTACGAAAAGCAAAATTAAAGTTAAGCCTTTAATAAAGAATTATTTTTTTAAACCTTTCACTGTTATATATTTAACATTAAATGAATTACTTAAATTTTAATCGCGTGTTATTTCTGGTTTGTAGAGATTGAAAAACGGACAGAGGGAAGGACACACGTACACTGTACTTTAAAGTAATAAAGTTTTATTTCAAGTAGTCAATTTTTTTCCAACAATGTTAAACTTCACATTCAAAGTTTAGGGTGGTGCCATTTTTTTTTTTTTTTTAATGCCATGTCCCTTCAGAACAAAAGGTGGTCATGAGTTTTTGTCTGCGACCTGTCTTCTATGAATAGATAGTGGAGTAGTTTCCCGTTGTTTTCTCCGGTGTTTCTAATAAATCCAGTTTTTTTCCTTCTCAAATTATCTGCTGCCCAAAACTCGAGAGCCTAGTCTACTCTGCAATTTAATTTTTAACCCTTAAGTGGAGGAAGTTATAAATGAATGGATTCATATCTTCCTAAAACATTTTATTTGTGCGAAGTGAACTGCTGCAGTCAAAATTTGAACACGGCTTCATGAATTCATTTTCCCCCACATTTCTTGCTGTGGATGAATTTAGAAATGCATTTTAAATTAAAAACCTGTATAAAAAAAATAAAAAATCATTTCCTTGACCCCCCCTCCAACACTTAGTAACATGTTAATTGCCCAAAGGCATTTTGTGTGTGTGTGTGTGTGCCTGTGTGTGTGTGTTTTTAATTAATGCTTGTTTTCGCTACTTAAAAAAAAGTTTTTTTTTTTTTTAATAGCATTTAAAAAAGTCCTAATATATTATTGAAAGATCGTCTGAGTCTCAAAACTCGGAAGTTTTGCAAATTCAGTTTTTAAACTAAAGCATCAACCAATATTGATTAACTAACAAGTGGTCGATGTCACTCGTTCCAGCAAAAAAAAAAAAAAAAAAAAAAATGAAATCACAAAATATGTATTGTAAATGAGCGAAGACGAAAAAATACACGTGGCGAAGTCGGAAATCCATTAAAAATAGAATAAAAAAAAACAAAAGTTCCTGTTGAACTATCTAAGTTAATTTCTAAAATTTAATTAATGAATACAAAGTTAATGTTAAAGAAAAATATGTTTGAAAACATTACGAAAATCCTAAGTTTTCTAGTTTAGTTTCCTGTTTGAATTTTTTTTTTTTTTTATTTCGGGTAAGATTTTTTTTTTTGTTTTATGAGGAAAATTTTTCGAAAAGCAAAACAATATTTTTTAACTTAGAAAAAAAATTGACAAAAATGAACACTCCGAAGACGATGCACAAAAAAGTACAAAGAATTAGTCATCAAACAAAATATAAAAAAAAAATTTTTGAAAACTTATGGCTCTCAAAAAGTAATCAATTGTTTATGTAGTTCGTTAAACTTAAAAAAAAAAATCAAGTTCTTAAGCAATTTATTTTGGAAAAATGTAAGTTTTGTTTTCTCTTCTTAATTCCAGGAATAATCAAACCAGAGAAAACAAAAAAGCGAAAGTAGGACTTCTTCGCCCCCCCCCGCCACATATGAAACAATAAACAAAAGAAAAATACAGTGATTCTAAGGAAGATATTTCTTGAGTAACCTGAACATAAAAAAGGGTATTTGGAACTGACAAGATAAAACGTTCTGGAAAAGGAAAAAGTTGAAGGGCAAAAACTTAAAAAAACGTACTTGTGAATGGGTCGGATCCACATCAGAGGCCTCGTTCCCTTCAGTCTTCGCTGTTGACGAAGACAACAAATTCTGGGAGAGGGTACATCTGTCAGCGATTTCCATCGCTAGACTTTCCATGGATGGATGAGCATAAAGCAAGACAGGGGGCAAAGCAAAAGGCTGGTGACTGAAGGTCTTTCGAAGTGGAGAATCCATTGTAAAAGTAATAAAGTTTACTTGAAGACTGGGCAAAAAAGAAGAAAAAGTACTATTTTCTGTTACGGTTATTCTTTAAGTAACTTTAAGCAAAAACCAGTCTCTTCCTTGTACATGCGTTCACTCACACAGGCTTACTTCTGTCTCTGTCGCTCACAAACGTTGATTCGTTTCCTGATCGCTCAGTTTCTTTTCAAATAAAGATACGAGATAAGTAAGTATGTTTGTAACCGGTTGGCTAGTGCCTCGTGAAATAAGAAAGTTCAAGGGAGATAAGCATGTTTTGACTCTACGTAATTGCGGATACCTCGGTGGTGTTGAATTCATTTGAAATTTCAGTTAAAGTTCTGAAAAGTTATAGAAAATAAGAAAAATCCTAATTGTGACTTGTGGATAGGGAAAAAAAATACATAGATAAAGTAAATAATATTTTCATTTAAAATAGGTAGTATTTTGAAAAACTGTTTATTTGAATATATTTTATTTAAAAAAAAATATAGTTTCTAACTGTGTAAATCAAAATAATTTTAACCCTCCCCTAACATTTATATGTACAAAAATACTCTTTAAAATGAAAAACAGCAAGACGTAGAATCAACTAGTATTGTTTGTTTTTAGGGGGGCTGGGTGCAAAATTCTGAAAATGATATTTCAGTAAAATAATTATGCAATATGAAGGGTGAACAGAGAAAATTTGCCTGAACCTTATCAAAAATAAGTGAATAAAACTCAAAAATAATAATAATAATAATAATAATAGATACATCTTTTTGACAGATGGTGCTTGCATAATTTAATAAAAACATCATTTTTTTTCTGGTTTGACAGAAAAAATCTACACTTAAAAAATACATGTAATTTTTCATTGTGAATTTGAAATTTAACCCATTGTTGTTTGGAAGAAGAGTTTATTTTTCTTTTTTTATTAAACAGACATATTTGAAGAATCAAGAAATATGTTTAATACTATTTTCAAGTGTGAACATTCTAAAAAAAAAAAAAAAAAAAAAAAAAAAAAAAAAAAAATTTCTTTTTCATTTTAGCAACTGTTACATTATTTTATATATCTTAAGTTGTGGTTGGAAAAAAAAAACTTTCTCATCAGCAAAAATTTACTGACCATCCATGCTATTAGAGGAAATAATTCTTAATTACTGCCTTTGACTACACTTGTAGGATATTGTCATTCACAAATTTTTATATTAAAAATCCACATGTCCAAATTCCAAACAATAATAAAATAAAGAAAACATGCATAGGTCTGTTAAATATATCATTTGGATTTACAAATGTATGTACATGAATTCAAGAGTCAAAATAGGAGTAAAAATAACCTTTAGCCGAGCTAAAGTTTTGGGGTAGTTAGTCCACAGAAAATCTGTAGATTAGAAAAGATTTTTGAGTAGATAATTTCCAGTAAAACGTCGTGGTTGACAAAAAAAAGACATTGATCATTAGTGATGATTCACTGACCATTAATACTGGTACGTGCATTTCCAGTTTTATGCTGATTCTTATGTAATTTGACAAGTAGAATCACATGGTGTCAATTTAAATTAATATTCAGCAATATTAATAACAATCAGTGCCTAAAGATGGCAGAATGTTTGCATTAAAATTTTGAGCAATAACAATATTTGGAGTCTAAAGTTCGGAGAATGTGTCCATTTTATGTAATTCCAGTTTTATGGTGATTTGATTAGTAGAATCAAATGGTATCAATTAAAATTAATTTTGAGCAATATTAATAACAATAATAATGATTACAGGAAGCAAGCATTTTGTGCATTTAGAGTTTAAAAATTAATTTTTTTTTTACATGATGTGATTCCACTCATCAAATTATAAAAAAAAAAAAAAAAATCAGTATTATTGTTATTAATATTGCTCAAAATTTATTTCAATTGACACCATGTGATTCTACTCATCAAATTGTATAACAATCAGCATTAAACTGGAAATTCACAAAATCTGCCATTTTGGGCTCAAAACTGCCCATGATGTTTAAAATTATAATTTTTGGAATCATTTCCTTGCTACTTACCTGAACGTGTGCATTTCCTTGCCTGTATTGCTTCCTTCACCAGTGACTGTTGCAAGTGGTGAAAAAAGTTTCAAAGGAAAACTTATAAAAAAAATTATCTATGATCTACAATGAGAGATGAAATGTTATCCATGTTAGCAATAATTTCCTTTGAAAATGAAGGTGCTCAATCCCTTGACTGTGATAAAGTTGTGAATGCATTTTCACATGATATGTTGCAAAAAGTACAATCTAAAATTCTATATAAGAGTACTATCTAAAATTCACTACATATCCATAGTGTGTTAAGATTATTCAGCTTTTTAACAAGAAAAATCTCAAATTGATGTTGTAGGTGAGCTGTACATGTGTTAAGGTGGAAAATATGTGTCTCCTGGTATATTTATCCCACGACAAAAATGGCAGACTTGGAGTGAGAATTCGGGTATTAAAATGAAAAGCAACAATAAAACTAATATATATATATATATATATATATATATATATATATATATATATATATATATATATACATGTATATCTATTTGTTATACATACATCATTGTGTGTATATATATATATATATATACGCACATATATATATATATATATATATATATATATATATATATACGCACACAATGATGTATGTATTAACAAAACAAAGATATACATGTACAATAAGAAATTGTTGAATGTTACAAAACAATGCATATGAATGAGAACATTTAAACTAGTGAATTGTTTGTGTGTGTAGTTTGGTGTAGGAGAAATTCCTAGAGAAAATGAAATCAAAGGTGTTTACATGTATGTGCATTCCCCAGTGGGAAAGCCCTTTTCTCATTTGACCTACATCTTACAGTCCCTGGGTGAAAAAGGAAAAAGGATGACAGAGAATGTCACTACCTATTCATAGGCTTAGGGAGTGACCCCTAGCAGTGTTTTCTTTAGGAAAGTAAGTGGGGTAACTCCATAATGATAAAAATTGCTTCAACATTGTTTTATTTAAGATGGAACGATCTATTATGACATGTTTCTAATTTGTATTTAGATACATTGCATTTATTTTCAATTTTTATAGTTGAATTGTTCACCTATATTGCATATGATTCATTAGTGTACATAATTAGGTTACAAAAATATTTGTATTCTATATGAATATTATCTTATGAAAATTGAGATGTAGTAGAGTGGTGGGGTTCCCATATCAATGACAAGTATGTTTGCCAAGCACAAGTTTTAGTGGGATATATTATATATTATATATTTGTGGCAGCCTTTAAGTGATGTACAGTAATTGTGAGGAGTGCTGTCTCACTTGTTTACAACTCAGTGTAAAGATTTGCATTTTATAACAGCCATATAAGTTAACTCTTAGGGCACCTCGAGGCGGTATAATGGTTAGCAAGCTTGTCTCACTAGAACATTTACTACTAAGTTCAATCCTCACTGGGTGCCCCATACTTTTGGACTTGTGCCACAATTTACGGTAACTATCTATCAATATAGATGGTGGATTGTAGTAGAGTGGTGGGGTTTTCATATCAATGACACGTATGTTTGCCAAGCACAAGTCATTTGTAAGAGTGAATTTTTTACTCTTGAACACTTTCAGTTAGGTACCATGTGAGATGCTCACTTAAGCGATCATGTATCTGACTGACTGACAGGGCATATTTTTTCCCCACAGTAGGTTGTCATCCAAGGCTATAGGGCCCAGTCTGTCCTGCTATTTATCGATAGCTCGCAGGAGAAGAATAGGATTCATACCTTTCCCAAGAGTATTAGTGTGTAAGTGAATGTAATGGATTCAAATGGAATTTGAACTAAGCTCTCCAATTCTTCAATCTATTACTCCACTATACCTCCTAGACAAGTTTCCTTTTACATATTGAATACAACCTTTTCAAAGATAATATGGAATGAAGTGAGATGGGTTGATAATGGACTTCTTAAAAATAGGTATTACCTTTGAGTTTTTCTGAATGCACTCCAGAATAATATCATGACCGGTAGCTGGGTCAAACTCTCTGCTGTCTCTGTCTCTCTTGTCTGATGAATTTGCTTCATGCATTTGTATTTATTGACATTCACTCAAACTGGCATGAGGCACTGCACCTAGGGGGGGGGATTTCAGTAAATCCCCTTTGTTATCAGCTTACTTCATAATTCTGGGGAATTCCTTTTTTCCACCCTTATTATCTCTAACTAAACCTGCTCAGTGAATGTGGGTGGTTCATCCACCCCCTCCCGGTACTTCAACTCAACTTTTGCTGGGGAGAAATCAACTCCAAATTCGTTGTTTACGAAACTGAAGCTTCTGCTTTACACCTTGCATTTTCAGCTGCATAGAACACATGTCAATCATCATTGCCCTCTAAGTCTGGGTCAGTTTCCATTGTTCAGAACCTCGACACAACAATTCCAGGTGTCATCTACATGTGAATTAAATTGTCAATTTTTTTCCACAGATTTTACGTATTAAACCTTCTTGCTCCAAAGACTTTCAGTATATTGCTCCTTCTATCCATAAGAAAACTTTCCTATGTCAAAACTCTTATATTTCACTGAAACTTTGTTTTATCACGGCAACAACAAATAGTATCACAGATAAGTAGACCCTCATTTCTTCTTCAGTTCAGCATAGTCTTTCTGACTTCTTATTTTTGATGTTGTGTGGGATATGAAATAGCAACCTCATAAATATATGTAAAGTGCAAACAAAACTCAACAAAAGTCTTTGAATAAAAACACTTGCATATTTTATACTCGAAATTCTTAATACAAAGTTAGCATCTTGCAAAAGACTATGTACCAAAATAAAAACAATATGAATTTTTGTGTTTATCAGTTTGGTTTGTCAAAAGCCTGCCGTAAATGCGTCCTGTTTCTATAACTTCACAGAGCAAAAAGAGAAAGATTCACTTTTCCGCCTAACGGGGTCTTGTGCGGGTTTCGTCAAGTCACGTGACTGTTTTTAATTCTCGTGAATGTTTATAATTATTTTCATTATTTTTGTTTGGTCAAGGGGATATACCTTTTTATCTCTCGCTACAATGTTTGTAGCGATAGGCAAAAAATTATCTCCCCTTGATCAAACAATTTAAGGTTGAGAAGTCTAATTCCCATAAATAAGTAGAAAATTGCAATAAAATCTTTTTAGCTAATGTGGGATATTCCTTTTGTATTGAAAGCCAAAATATATCAATGGGTCCCGCCAAACGTTTTATTTTTAACCACTCGATCACTAGAAATGGTGGTCGATTTTTCTTCACATAACTGAAGTCTAATATTAGAAGGAACATTTATGAAGTGATTTCGAATCCAATCATACTTTTCTGTGCTCAATGACGGAAAATAATAGTCGATGTTTTCAGAAGGGTAGCCATAATAGCGGTCATTTCTTTAATGTCGGTAATACGCACGGAAGGAAACATTGAAATTAACATAATTGAAGAATAGTGAAAAGAATTATTTGGACCCCCCCAAAAAAAACACAAATTTTAATACTTATTCAAATACTAACGTTGCACGATTACTACTTCCACACACACACACAAAAGATGTCGCGATAATATTTTCGCGGCACGGCAGTTGAGAATTACTGCTCTAGTCTCGAAAGAGGAAAACTCTGAATTCAAACTATTGGTAAATTAAATAGTAAGGCAGTCTGAGCTCTGTAGCCATGTTTAGCAACTAGTATAGGGGAAGGAAAACTCTAAATTCAAAATTGTAACCCTAGCAAAGCGCATACTATGCAGCTAAAGAAAGGATCGTTCATATTGACTCGATAATCCCGACTACGCTGGACTCCTTTAAACTAAAGTGATACAAATTATTTTTAAAAATATCAATTTATAAGGGAGATAACTGAAATTGTAAGTTGCCTCCCTTAAATCATTTTTATATGTTATTGTTATGTCATGTAAGATTTGATAATCTTTTTTAAAGAATTTCTCGAAACTGGTCCTTCCGAAAATTATCTTATCTAAAATGTAAACATATTTCCGATATATCGATGATATTTTATTAATATATAGCTGCAAAAAATACTATTTGACCTTTTAATAAAACCGACTCTTCAACATACAATTGAAATTACTCATGAAAGAAACAATTACTGATTTCGGAGATTATTAAACCACACTAATGATGATATAGAAATAAATATCAGCCAAAAATCGACTCACAAATATTATGAACTTGTACTTACATAACAAAAGCAAACTAAAATTCAGTATAACTATAGGTTTCTACTTGAGAGCACTTTGAAACTTCAGCCGTCAATAAAGAAAAATTGACAAACTTGAACCATCGAGCCCAAAAAAAAACAAAACAAAAACAAACAAACAAACAAACAAAAAAAAAAACAAACAAAAAACGAACGTTAAAAGGACGGTTTTTCCATTGAAACCGGTTTTATTTTAATTACCTTCACTATTGGGCAATCTTTGTTTTAAAAATCGATGATTGTAATAAAACTTAAACATATGATGAAAGGAAATTTATAAATTTTTTTATTAGCCACCTCCACTTTTTTCGCGGGAAACGACATAGTATAATGAAAAAGGCCACAAACTTAATAAAAACAAAGTTTTATCGTCAAAATAATAATGTTAATATTAAAATTTTTTTGAAATTTTTAATTCCTTTCTAGCACGTTCGAAATTTCGGTTCAAAATCTTGTTTTGTTTACGTCATTGAGGGACGTAATAATTATTTACCCGCTGCCCCACGCAGCAAGATATGGCACAAGGCCAAGTTTAAAGTGGGGTATCCGAGCCCGTAGGCTCGGGTAAAATTTCCCTATAGACCACGTAAAAAACGGAGTCAGTTTCCCGAGACGAGACACTGTCCTTCGGCAGAGCCTCGTCTGGGAGATACCCTCTGACATAAGCCAGGTAAGTAAGAGGGACGTAATAATTGCAAATACTTTTTTGGTGCCTTTTTTCCGGTGAAAACACATTGATTTGGAAAATTCTTGCAAAAAATAATAAATAATTGTCGGATTTTAATGAAACTTCCAGGACTTATTCCAAAATAAATTAAATTATTTTTGAATATTTTTGTTTTAGAAAGTCTTGGTAATTTTTTTTTCTTTTAACCCCCACCCCCATTTAATTACATGAAATTTCGCAAAATTCCTTTCTATTTCCATAATTATTTTATTAGTTTAAAAAGTAGGATACCTTGGCGAATGTAAATCTAATTTTTTTTTCAAACTTTTACTATTCTAAATGAAAATTTTTACAAGAATGTTTCATTATTTTTTAAAGTTTAATTATAATAATTTATAATAGTTTAAAATTCGTTTAAAATTCTGAATTGCACCATTTCCTGGATGTGATATTGTAATTAAGTGGAAACGAAATTTACGAATCCGAAATTCAAAAAAATAATAAATGTCGTTTTGCTATTCTCCTTTTTTTAGATAATTTTTTTATTTTTTCATCTATGATATTATAGTTTCATCTATGATAGCCTAAACATATCGTCATTATTATTACGTACTTGGATTGAAGAAAATAGAAAAATGTTTTCTAGCTAATTTTAATTAAAGTTTATTAACTATCAATGATTAAACAATATTTTCATTATTATGAAAAAATTTCCAGAACAATGTGTCAATGTTCTTGCTTATATTTATTTTAATTTCATCTATTAAAATTAATTTAAGAAAACTTTATAGTACTTCAATTTTTTTTTAATTTTTTCATAAAGCACTTCAAACACAACTAAAAGTCAATAAAATATTAAATAATTGCTGAAATATCTTAATTTGTAAAAGTTACTAGGTAGTTAAAAAAAAAAAAAAAAAAATGGGTTCACTTAGATTTCGTAAATTTATGTCAATTCTGGCCATCCATATTAGCTGTCACTGCCTAGGAACTTATCGATACGTCAATAAAAATAAAAGAAAAACAGGACCCATCGCTAAGAAATGCTTGTATATAATTGTTTTTTATGCTAAAATTAAGTAATGTTTATATAAAATCAGATTAACTTTAAATTTGCTAATTTTACTCAACGTGTCACAAATATACATATTTTATTTTCGGAAAACTTTAAAAACCGATAATTTTGTTTGTTTTACAAATTTCTTAAAATTAAGAAAATGGCCACTTTTAAGAAAATTTTCTTAAATCAGCCAAAACATTGAGATTCCGATCTATATAATTTTTACTTGAAATACACCAGAATATTTTACTTACTGGAAATAGTAATTTTAATCATTTAGCTTTCAATGAAAACTAAAATGAAATCTTCAAGAATGCTTTTTCATTTTTAAAAATGTAATTTAAATTTTAGGTATCGAAAATTTATACTGAATTAGTGAAAGTACCTAATTTTTTTAGTCTTGAGAATTTACATTAAAAATTTTAAACATTATTTATTTATTAGATTGGTTATTTACAAGAATAATTTTATATTCACAAGATCCTTAAAACTAAAACAATACAGTATTTATCATTTATCACTTCATAAAGAAAGAAATATGAAAACAATTTTTATTCAAATAAAATTATGCATTTACTAAATATGTGCACAAACTATAAATAAATCCTTATTAATTACCATTACATCAAGTTCGAATTAATTGGCAATTTCTTCAATGTTTGGTCGAATTAACGATAAACAGACCCTCATTTATTTTTCAGTTGAGTGTAGTATTTCTTGTTTTTTATTTTTGCTGTGATTTAGGGTTGAGAAGCCTAATTCATCGATGTAAGTAGAAAATTGAAAAAAAAGATAAAGCCTTCAAATTTGCAAGGGAGAGAACTGAAATTGCCAGTTGCCTTTCTTACATCATTTTTTTTCATGAAAAATTTGCCTCTGCCTATTGTTTTTTGAAAAATTTTTCGAAACTGATCCTTCCGAAAATTATCTTACTTAAAATGTGTAGTGATCTACTGTCAAGAGCGAAGAGGACAAGAGTTGCATTTCTTGTAACGCTTGAATAAAAATCAAGAATAAAATAACTTACCTGCAGTCCAGCTCGAGAAAAGACTCAAACGTGCCTGGCGTGTAAAACTGTCCAAAGAAGAAATAAATGGCGGCTTCACAGGTTCAGTCACTCAGTTATGTGTCATGCGTGATACATGACGGGGAAGATTTTATTTTTATTTTTTTCGCAGTAGGTTGCCATTTCTTTCTGCAGTAAACCAGTTGCCATCTAAGGCTATAGAACCCGGTCTGTCCTGCTATTTTTCCCATAGCTGGGGGTGGGGGAGAAGATAAGGATTCATACCTTTCCCAAGGATATTTATTAGCATGTAAATAGATTCGACTGGAATTTGATTCCTCAATCTGAGCCGCTAGCCATTATTCCATCGTGCTCGGGTTACATATTTTAAATAGCTAAGTCTCGGAGTAAGATATTCTCTTGCGAGATTATCTTTTGCACATATGCAAATTTTGGCTATCAATCATGCATAATAACGAGGCGACGGAAAAGAACGTTTGACAATATTCAGTCACCCCCCCCCACGAGGGTGTCATGTGGCACAAGGCCTTTTTAACGTGGGCATTCCCGAGCCATTAGGCTCGGCCAAAAAATAGCCCATTTGAACCCGTATAAACGGGTTCTGGGCCGGTTTTTTTACCTCCCCGAAGGAGACTCCACCTTCGGCGTAGCCTCCTTCGGGTTCCTCCCGCCCGTAGGAAGAGAGTTGAACCGAACAGTCAGTTCAGAGGTGAACGACTGACTCAAAAAAGAACGTTTGACTGCTGTGTTGAAAAAAAGAGGAAATACAAGAAGGCGGTAATAAATAAATAAATAAATAAATAAATAAATAAATAATTCAAATACCTTTGAAAAAAAAAAAAACGGAAAGGCCTACTTTCACAGCAGTTATTTTGAAAAAGGGCCTTTTTAACTTTACACAATTCATGCTTGAATATTTCTTTGAAATCTTTTCGTTTTAGGCTGTCCTGCTACAGGAGGATTTTCACTTGAACTTTTGGTTTCTCCGCAGCTGGTAATTGGTGTTTATTTATTTATTTATTTTTAATATTGACGACCTGCCTTGTTCCCTTGTCAATAGCTTATTCTTTTCTTGTGCCTCTGTCCGCCTATAGCAGTCCTTTTTATTGAAGAAACCATATCATGACGGCTCCGGCCAGAATTTCACAAGGGTCCGAAAAAATCGTTTCTCATTGGCCAACAGATACAAAACCCTTCTCATAAGTAGTCAAAAATAGAATCCGAAACACATCAAACAATTTTTTGGCGCTATCACCGCTTGAGCCTAAAAGCCATAAAATTTTCATAAATTTTAACACACAAATCGTCTTCCCTTCAGAAGAATACACTTTTATCAAAACCTGTATTAAAAAAAACCCCCAAAACCTATATCTCTAACATTTTTTTTGCAAATATTTTATATTAGGTTGATTGTCACATCGAAGTACACGGACATCAACATTTAAATTTAAAAGCTGAACGTCTCTCTATCTTTAATATTTTAATGGCATCTGTTGTTTTGTATCTCACTCTCCCCTCTACTAATTTTATACATAATAAGTAGCCCCACCCTAAAAAAAAATAAAAATAAAATAATAATAATAATAATTTAATTTTAATTCTATGCTACTAGATTATCTTTAATACTCCCACTAAGCAAAATACTTTGGTGTATTCCAAACCAAATTTGAATGATTATTTGAAAAAAATGTTGATTTAAAGTTTAATTAATCTGAATTGAAAAAAATCTTTCTTACTTTTAGTTTAAAATATGACAGAAAAGCATCTTTTTAAGATGCCGGGTGTGTTTATTGACAGATTAATTTATTGAGCCTAATGTTTTGGAAACTTAAGTGAGGAGAATGTAACTGAAAAAAATTAGATGACAGATACAAAGTGATGCTTTTTTTAAATATATATTTAAATACCGTGGAATTTTAAAAATTTAAAATATTTTAAGCATTCTAATATTTTAGGTATTTTGACTTTATGGCCTTATTTATAAATTACGAAACTTATTGTTGAGGAAATGATGGAAAATAAATTTGAAATTTACTATGGGTATCTCTCTTATTTTTTGATAATCTGTATTTTCAAAAGCCGACACGTTTATTCACCAAAACATTGTTTTTAAAATGTTGGCGGACGTTGAATTATAGCGAACCTTTCCATTTATGATTATTAAATAGTTTTAATTCAATAACATCACTTGGCTGCTGCAAATTAATACAGAAATTTAAAGGTTTATTCTAATTTAAATTAAAGAAAAGAAAACAATTCTTGTAAAAATTCATTATTCACTGAAAAAAAAAAAAAACTTCCTAAAATAATAGTGACTATAATATATTTTATTCATAAAAGCAATTTAAAGCTTTTCTAATCAAAATAATTAAATAATGTCTTTGTTTTATTGTAATTTTATTTTATGATTCAGAGCAGATTTTCTGTGACTAGGGGTCCTGTTTGACAAAAACAGTTGAATATTTAAATTCTCCAATGAATTGTCCTTATAAAATATACAAATATTAAGTGATGCAAAAAAGAATTTCTCGAAATTTCATAAGATTAAATGAATATGGATAATAGATGTAAAAAAAGTAGTTTTATTAAGATTTTTGAAAAAAGACACACTTAAAATATAATTTCGTTCAATTTTTAATAAGTCCTGAAAGTTTCATTAAAATCTAACGATTATCTGATTTTTGTATGAATTTCTAAATCAACGCGTTTTTCACCGCAAAATAGTGCTCAAATTTCCTGTACAAATTTATGATACCCCAAATTTCCAAGGTTCAAAAACAGGATTTAAAAAAAAAAAATGCATAAAAATCCTTTGATCTTCCCTCTTAGAAATAACGGAAAAATTTTGATAATTTTTTTGTTTTTATTATGTTTTGGATATTTTTTCATCATCTATTATCTTTTAACGAATCTTTGGAGGTACCTATAAAAAAAAAACTGATTCCAACAATAAAACGTTTTTCTGAAGAAGTTCTTTCTCGTAACGAATTGCACCTATAGAATTTTTTCTTTTCTTTTACCACCCTCCTCTCTCTCTCTTTCATTGAATTATCTAAGCTTTGATTAATAATAAAACTTCTTTTTAACACAAGTATGTAAATGATTCATTTATCATTGATTCGTCAAGAAAGTGAATGATACCATATATAAAATCCCAGTTATCCCCCTTACATTCTTGTATTTGTTTTCATTGTGAAATGAAAAAGGTATATTTCTGTATATTTCGCATTTTTCGATACAATTCTTTCATTTGTGCATTCTCTATTTATAGACATTTATTTTCCATTTGACAATTGATAGTTATTTGTCATCGTTCATAATCATTAAATTGTTTGTCATGCAACCCTGACGTAAATTTGGCACCAAATCCTTAACGAACCTAGTTGTTGAGTTTATTAAAGGCTCAACAAATAAAGTTGTAGAATAAATATGCATCCAAGGTTCAGTGAAAGCATACCAGTTAAAAGCATATCATACTAACTGAATCTTCAGAATGTAAGAAGTAACCATTGTTAATATTATGTTGAATTATTAATTCAACATAATATTGAATATTATAATATATAATATTATTATGATTATTTTTCAGATAATCCCTAAATTATCTGAAAAATGTTCCCTTTCCTGAAATGTTGCCGTCTCTTCTACTCCAATAGCTTCATGTCTCGCACTTCCTCTGTGGAACTTCCTTCCGCTTACTTGCTTCCTTGATAGCTATAATCTCCATTCAAATGCAATTTCAATCGACATCTCCAGATGCCTTGATCTATTCTCCATCCTTCTTTTCGTCCTTTCCTTTTTCACGCCTCTTTACTCTTGCTCTCACTCTCTGTAACCCCTTGCATACTAGTGGCACTCCCGCCTTACTTGGGGTGAAAAGCTTCAAAAAAAATAATTATATCGGGGCCAGTTGCTAAGTTTGCAGTTAGGAAATTTCTTGCTAGACAATTTTTACCTCCCTTACCCTTAATTTTTACCATTTTTAAATCTATCCTACGCCTTTATACGTTTACTATTCATCCGTCCATTGAATATTGCTGCTACATGTGGTCTGGTATTTCTGCTATGTATCTAGAGATCCAGGACAAAATCCAAAGAGGTATATGCAATAAGGTAGGCGACCCTTCTGTAGTGGATGCACTTGGCATATTTTAGGTCACGCTTACAAGGCAAACAACAAAAATGTACGTTTGTGTATCTGCTATTTATCTAGAGATTCTTAATAAAATTCAAAGAAGAATCTGCAATTTTATCGGTCCTGACCTCACATCTCGGCTCTGGTCACTTTCCCACTGCCGTAACGTACTTTCCTTATGCCTTGTTTTGAATAAATATTTTCATGGCATTTATTCCTCTTTGGTACCTAGATTTCATAAATTTGAGCGTGGTACTATATTGGCTGTTAGGTCTCATCGTTTTACTGTTGGAATTGCTCAATGCAACTGTAAGTTCTATTCTAATAGTTTCTTCTATCATACTTCTGACTTATGGAATTCTTTTTCAGTTTATTGCTTTTGTGTCAACTACAATTTACAAAAATTAAAATTCAATATCAATTATCATTTACTGTTTCCTTGAATCCTGTTTTTTTTCTTCAGTAGTTTTCTTAGTTTTCTCCATTCTTAGTAGCCTATTGTGTCTTTGCAGCTTTATTATCTTGCTTGGGCTGTAATGATTCAAAAAGTGTGTTACTATGAATTTTCAGTTTTCATTATTCATACAAAAAAAAAAAAAAAAAAAAAAAAAAAAAAGGAAGAAATCCCTCAAAAATAAAGCTTGAGCAATTTAGTATATTACCAAATAAAATTGCGTCCTGGGTAAGACGATAAACTACACCCAACAGCAAGGCCTCTGATCAGGAGATTTTGAGGAGTGTGGAACCACTTCTTAATTGCTGGTGTTCACAGGTCCACCCTGACCCAAGGTGGTAGCACTTGTTAGGGTCCCAGCAATGGGTAAATAGTTAACCTCCAAATTGGGGGTCAAAACACTATGAAAGTGTAAAAATGGGTTTTAATACCAGATATACCTTGTAAAAAATTATTACCAGCAATACATTTTTGAAAAGAAAATATTACCAGCAATAAAAATTTTGTCGGCATTAAATAACCCATTGAGATTGATAAGCCGTAAAACAAATCAATCAAAATAAAATCGAACTTCCAAAGAAACAGATAAAATTAGGTAAGTGTATTTTAAAATAATTTATGTATCAGTTCTAAGAATATATTTGTTCAATATTTCTTTCAGATTTAAAATTACTACAACGCTAATTTGCCTTTTCTATAAATAATTTCCGTTATGGAACCTAAACTTTATAAATTTAAGAGCAGTACTAGATTGGCAGTAAGGTCGCATCAATTCACAGTTGAATGCTTTATTGCATTGCTTGGGGTGAAATGATTAAAACACAAGAACAAAACAACCAAAATGTCCCTTTATTCTATGACATAAGGTAATATTTATTACACATTACAGTTAAAAATGTTTATAGAAAATATTACTATTTATATATAGCAAGGCTATTTTACGATATTGCAGATTTTACTTACACCATTTGACTATTAATATAATGTTATAGTCAATTTGACTATCAATATAATGTTATAGTCAATTTCATAACAGTTTAAATTAATGTTTTAATTTCCAAATTATAGAAAAATATTATGAATTTATATATGTGCAGAACCAAATTTACAAATCAGAAATAGATTATCATTTTGACGTGTAAAATAAACTGATATTAAAGACAATACAAATTCATCGGTGTGATTTTAAAAACATCCGATCACACACATACATACACACTAAGTTGATATATGCACTTTCTGCATGTTTTTTTCTCCATATTTCAAATGACTAAACTGATCTCTGTAAGATGACAAAGACAATATTCTCATACAAAAAATTTTTGTGAAGTTAAGCCCCAATTTTTTTTTTTTTTTTAAAAAAAAAAAAAAAACTTTTATGATACTGTTTTATTTTGAATTTTTTTTCTTTGAGTTGTTTTTTCTCATTTCCCCCAAAATACACTTACACATTTTTAGCAACACACTGATGAATTAACAATTAACTGTGTCTTTTTGAATGTGTCTATTTATTTTTCTTGCGTAGAGACATGTAAGTATAGCTTTATTGATTGTATTACTTGTACACAAAGGCAAATTTAGAGCCCAATATAATCCGGGGAAAAGAAATAAAAAAAAAAATGTTATTTCTTTCAATTTAACTTTTACACGAACAATATTCTAGCATTTTTAATAAGTTAATTCGACTTTCAATAATCACTACTTTTTGGATCCATTGTGCTTTAAAACACACAAAAGTTATTTAAGGGTGAAACAAAAGTTTGTCAAATGTATTATATAACAAACAATTGAATTATTTAAAGAAATTAACAAGTGGGTATTAAACTACTAGTAGTATAACCCATCTTCGACGAGGTCTTTCATTACTGGGAATTTTTGCCGTTCAATTGGAGCAGTTTAAGTTTAAAGTCAGCCACCCGAAAATCAATATTAGTAACAACATTTGGGTGCAACTGAGGCACATCCCCAAATGGAGAGGGGGTGGCCCTGAAAAGTGCATAATAATAAATAATATTATTGTAATAATTTAGAATATTTATTTTTATTAAAGTTTTTTTATGAAAGTTATATATCCAAGAACAGATAGTAAATAGTAAAACGTTGCTGAGAGTTATAATGGACAGGAAATAGTGGAGAGCCATTGTCACCAATAATTTGAACTCAAAACTGGCGCTGAAGAATTATCTATCAAACAAAAAAAAAATCATTGAAATCTGATGAAAACTGTAGAAACGCATAAACAACATCCGATCACACACATACATACACACATTTTGAGAATTATAGATATAGAAAAATATCTTTCTGGGATGTATATATCTCATCAGGGTAGAAAAGATTTATGTAGGCTATGATTTTGGTGAGTACTGCAAAACTAATAAACTGGGATTTATGTAAGCTCTCAAGATGTAATTTCCCAAGAAAAGTATGAAATTTGACCAATTACAATATCCTTTTGAGGTCGTATAGAATGGGCATGAAGTCATACTCTGAGGTCAGTATTTCTTGCTGCATTGCATTGGGTTAATTTTCAATGTCTAAAATATCCTTGTTTTAATAAAGAAAAGCACTTAAAAAGTAAAAGGAACTCAAAGCAAGACATGTTCAACATATGTTTCATGTTTGATAACTCAGAGAAACAACCGAAACTCAAAGAGTCAGGACCTGGAAATGGAAGTGGAATGTTTTTTATGTCTTCACATAACATGGTGTTACACCTGACGTACCTATTCTATTATTAATAGACTCTCCCACACATAATAAGTAGTAGTAGTAGTAGTAACGGTCGCCAATTGGGCTCAATGGTGTTGAGTGAGTCAGACGATGTCGGACATTGAAGTATCAACCATCACAACTAGATTGCTGCGTCATTAACTCTTATTTCAAGTTCCTAACGTTTTGTACGTCGGACTCTTTTAGGACAGACTTAGTGAAATACAAGCCTCCACTGTGAAAACTACTCTACAACACATGGAATAGTTTGAGTTTATCCACTTTGTTTAAGAATTCATCGCTTTTGCTTCAGTCTTTATTGATACGAGGAATATAGTACTTCATAAATAGAAAACGTTATTTAAATCTTTGATTGACTTTATAATATCCGTCTTTGTTCATGAAATGTTCACATTTGCCTTCAAAACTGCAGTTTTTTACTTAGAGATGCCCCCTGCCCAAGCTGAAATAGTGAATCTATATAGACACACATAAAAATATAGGCAGGTAGACATTCAATGGCTCTGCAGGCGGGGCTTCAAAATACGTCGACTGCACCCCTGCAGAGGATAAAAGTCCCTCAAGGGGGCCACCTGTTGGCCGTGGGTGGCGACCCGTGACGCCAGGGGACGGGATCCTGATGGTTGAGCAAGTTGTGACCCAGGTGAAAAGTTGTCACGACCCTCCAACTCACCATTTTTGCCTTTACCTTGTCTAGACGGGAGGTCGGAGAGGCCCGATCCGACCAATCGGCTAGTTACGTCAAGCCTTAACACCTATCCTTACAAAATAAATATCTTTCAAACTATTTTGAAAACAACGTGATATTCCCCAAATAAGTATCAGAAGGCGGTGGCAAGGGTCAATCGATTAGTACGTAAAAATCAGCCACATGAAGGAGTAAATAAAAGTTTTCATAAAAACAAAGGTAAGAAAACAAAAACACCGGAAATGCTGGTAAAAATACTACTAATATGAATATATCTCTTTTGCATCCCTGAGAAAAAAGGGCGAATGGGCTCTTCCCCCCGCCCAATATCTCCCACTGCCGGTCTCCGAGGAGAGTGGGAGTAAAAGAGATGAAGATAAAAACAAACCCACATGACAAAAAAAAAAAAAATACAAAAAGACCCCATACCGAATCAAGTTCAGACAACGAGTCAGAGCATCAACTAACACATCATCAATTCATAATATTAGAATCTATTGAAAATATTCCTCTTACCAAAATATCTCCTTTTAAAATAGAGAAAATTATCTCAACCGACATCCAAAAACCAGAATCTGTAAAAAAAAAATGAAGAATGGAACAATACTAATTGAAGAATCCAAAAATACACATGCAAAAAAAATATTAAACTGGACAACCTTTGACAACATAAAAATCCAAACATACCTACACGAAACCCTAAATTCATCCAAAGGAGTAGTGAAAAGCCATGAACTCTCACTATGCACCCTGGAAGAGATAAAAACAAACCTAAAAAAGCAACAAGTAAAAGATGTCAAAAGAATATCCATTAAAAAAATATACACTTATTGAAACCAACACATATATATATTAACCTTTAACTTCCCTGTAATACCCAGGGACATAAGAGTTGGATATTCAATAGCAAAAGTGGAGACCTACATACCAATGCCACTTAAGTGTTACCGATGCCAAAGATACAAACACCACAAAGAAACTTGTGCTAGAGATCTAGTGTGTAGAAGATGTGGAAATACAGAGACTGAACATCCAGAAGGTTGCAGAGAAATACCTAGGTGTCCAAACTGCAAAGAGGAGCACAACTGCAGGCTCAAGAGAATGTAAAGTATGGCAGAAAGAAAAGGAAATAAATAAAAAATATTTACGAAATATCTCTTTCTTCGAAGCAAGAAAAAATTGTTGAAACGCAGACACCCACAATAACATATGCCTCTCTATGCTGACCTCAAAAAATAAACATCCTGAATATCCATAAAAAGAAACGATAGAAAAAACTAATTACAAATCTGAAGAAATCTCAACCTTAATAGATAACCTGAGAATTCTACTTACTGAACTAACAATAATACTCAAACCTGAAACGATGACAACAGCAAAAAATAACCAAAAAACAACTGAACACTCCACATCAAATACCACAAAACAAACTCAAAAAGAGGAAACCAAAAGCCTCAGCAGAAGCCAAACAAACCTGTAAAACCAAGACAAAGAATCTACAACAAACAACCTGAAAACTCAAAACAGATCTTTACTTCTCAACAAAATAGGACAAGAAGAATCAGAAAACACAGCCACAACTGAACTTTCGAAAAGGACACACCATGGAAAAAATGCGACTCAAAAAGACACATAAACTCATACGAAAAGCCAGCCGAGCCAACGATCAACTTCCAAGAACAGACCAAAATCCAAACAAAATCCTCCCTGGAAAAAAAGAAACAAAACAAAAACCCTAGAAACATGACAACTGAGAATACCCCTCCATCCCTAGAAGAGATGGATATATTATATAAACAAAAAAAAAAAAAAAAAAAAAAATACCCCAAAACATAATGAACTGAAGATTACACAAATTTCCACAATGGAACTGCAGACAAGTGAAGGCAAATATAAATGAACTGCTGTTACTAATTACAGACCTAAACCCAGCTATAATATGTCTTCAGGAAACATTCTTAAAGAATAACAATAAGATAAATATAAAAGACTACCATCAATATAATTATATTAAAAACTCTAGTCTTTGATAATCAGGGGGTTACATCTATTCTAATCAGAAATGACATACCACTAAGTCTTATTGTCTTAAAAACAAATTTACAGGTAGCATCTGTAAAAGTGACTTTACACCGACAAATTAGCATTTGTTAGGTGTATGAAGATAGACAAAAACATAAAAATACCATAGACAAATTTGAAACCTGAAATAAATAAACTCATCAAGCAGAAATGGCAGAAAATATGGGAAAACCAAACCAAAAATAAACTCCATCAAATAAAACCTACAATAGAAGAATGGAAAAGGAACTCAGATGATACCTGAAGAAAACAAGTTCTTATGACCAAACTACGAATAGGACATGCGCACTTGACTCACTCTAACATCATGAAGAGGATGGATCCTCCAAAATGCTCCTGCGGAAGTAGACTCACAGTGGAGCACTTCATGTTGAAGTGCAGAACCATCTCCAAAATAAGACGAAAATATTATAACCATAAGAGCCTTAAAAGAGTCTTTGAAGAAACAGACAACAAGATATACAGTTTCCTTTCAGAAATCGGTATCCATAACAAAATTAAAAAAAAAAAATCTTCCTTTTTATAACTTAACCCAATGGCAAGATTAAGCTCTGCTAAAGCACTTGCAAGAGCCTCTAAGGCCGGAATATCAGAATATTTATATGTCGAAGTGTGATTATCAAGCTATCTGATTGTCAAGGTGTAAATATGAATTTATATCGAAGTATAAATGACAACCTATCTATCTAGTTATCAAGGTCCGGATATCTATTATTGGCATTAAATAACCCAACGAGGTTGATATACCGTAAAACACAAACAAACAAACAAAATAATGAAGATGAAATCTTACAATTGTGAATTTGTCAGACTGAATATCATCCAGAGAAAAATGAAAGGTTTAATTGATTTTCCCCAAAGCTGAAATTATTAAATTTGAACTAATAATTGCTGTTATTATCACAGTATTTCGGGCATTGCCCTGTAGCCTTCAACAGGTGTTTTTTTTTTCAATCCTGGCAACCTTCAGAGAATTTCAAACAGGACTCTTTAATTAATGTATATAGATTGTTCCACTGACTATGTTCAGTGATGCCTTGTCTTGTTTCTCTTTAGAACAGTTCACCCCTGTTTACACTAAGTCTAATTTTGTACTATCCGACCCAGGGACTGAACTCACAATTACTATACACATCAAATTCACGAACAAATGCTGTAATCATCTAGACATTGATCTATGGGACAATCTTAAACCTAGATCTCATAAACTTAATGTTCTTAAAATTGGCTACTGTTATTACAAAGATATTGCCGTCTGGTATCGCCAATGTAACAGAGATAAATCAAGCAAGGCGAAAATTCACATTAAAACAAAAACATATGATATTTTTTGAAAGAGATGATTTTAATGCTAAATTTTATAATTCTTCATATTTTATTACAATATATTTTTTATCAATCATTTACCTACTGATCATTGCAATAAAGGGACAATGTTTCATCGTGAACTAGTTTTACCATGGTGGTTAAGTGGTAAGTGGATAGAATATCCCAGCTTCTGAAAACCAATGTCAGTTAATACCTTCAATAAATCATTGCAATAATCATAAGATTTATAATTGTACGAATCGTATTGTTTGTTTAACATGTTGGTTGAAAGCTGTCATTATTTCATTTAAATGTACAGTTTTAATTTTCTAAATCTTTGTAATAATGACTTGCTTTATAAGTGCACAAAATGACGTCCTTTGCCGAGTTGGTTATGAGTAGTATTATATTGCAATAAATTATTTATTACTGAAATTATCATTTTTTTACGATATTTGATAATCAGTTGCAATATATATATATGTGAAAAATTGTTAATGTGTATAATCCCCCCCCCCCTGATTCAGTTGATTCAAAATTGTATCAGTCAATTTCATTATCTCCGGTGGAAGATTATAAAAATATTTACAATAACTAATGTTTTGTTTAAAATAGAATATTTTTTCTGGGAGGAAATGGGAGAAAAGAAAACGTCACTTCCCCCCCTTTTTTTTTTACAGTAGTGTTTACACTGTACAAAGCCCGGGGGCTACTCGTGGTAGGGGGTTACGTATATGGATAAGAGGGGAAAATAACGGTTGACTCTAGACTTGAACAGGTTGTTGTGATCAGGGAAACAACCTCTTGGGAGTCTGTTCCATAGGGCAGTGGTACGCGGCAAGAAGCTGTTAGAGTGGAACTTACTTCTCGTCGATGGAATACGGAGGGAATGTGGATGGTTTAATACTATGTAAGTGACATGGCGGGATCTAGCCATGAATGTTAGACCTGGCGGAACCAAGAAATCTAGTTCGTCCGAGAACTTTCCGTGCCAGCGAGAGGCTCGCCACATCCCTCTTGAGAGATGCCAAATACTAAACAAAAGGCACAAACAGTAACAAACAAGACTCAAAGGTATTATACAAAATTTGAAAGGTACAGACAGTTATTAAACTGATACAAAACAGTATAACAAAGTACACATTTTACAAATAGGCTTTCGCAAAAATCCCTTTTTATGTGCTTTATTAAGTCAAGATAACAAAATTATAGAAATAATTGGCTCTAAAAGCAGGTTCACAATATTTTTTTTCAGATCATGAAAGAAAAAAAAATTGGAAAGGGTGACACGAAAACCAATTTAAAGAAGAAATTGCTCTTAGAAAAAAAAAAAAAAAAAAAGACATGCACCCACTTAACAGACAAACGAAAAAAAAAAATCCTGTGTCTTTCCATCGAGATTCTCAGGGAGATTTTAACGATATTTTTTCAATGTCCTTGGGTTTTATTTCTGTTTGGCTTCCACGTGGTTCACAGAGTATTGCCTTTGCTTTTCTTTTCCCGTGACAGTCACCGGAAAGTTTCACGTTATTGTGAAATGTCTTTCGTCGGCGTAGTTTTGAAGAATGCCGAAATCTTTCTGTCCTTTGTTCTGCTGGCGACTTTCACACGAGGAAGCCTAAAAACCTTTTCACGGCCTACTTCATATCTCGCCTGCTGCATATTTAACGACCATGTCAAGACGATTTCCGTCGCACGTGACGTCCGAGCCTTTCTGCTTATCTCACCACCTCCTGCCGTTCATCTACTAACTCATCTTAGATACCCCTGAGGTGAATCAACGAGCTTCAGCTTCAAATTTTACGAAAATGGAATCCACCCATTTCATTTGGCAAAAATACGAGGGTAATATATTTTTTCTGAATTTGAAAAATGACTCCTTAAAAGTACACCATGGCAGTTGTTTCTGGTGGTCCCTTTTAGAGCCAATTTTAAATTAAAAAAAAAATTACACACAAAATGAAACTTTTAATAAACCATCTGGCTTTCTTTTACTTTTAATACACTTCTCCTAAAAGTAAGTTTATAAGACTAACTCATTCTATTTAACATTTATTTATTCACACTTTTCAATTAATTGTTATTTTTAATTATTTTATACTACTAACTAATAAAATATTTTTTATAAGGTACTAAAAATAAAAATTGGTATGGAATTTGTTGAAGAGCAGGTTATGTGATATGAAAAATAGTTTTTAACCAATCACACTTGATTTGAGATCAAATGAAAAAGAATTACGATCCTCTTCGTCTCTTCTTTGATGTGTCTTGTCCCTTCAGGACGTAGGAGATCATGGCCCTCCACAACTTCCTGTTCCTTCTGGCTCCTAAGTTTTGTCATTTTGTTATTTATCCCAAACCCTGTTCTATCATCCATTTACTCAAGCTCATCAAGTATGTTACGCCCTGCTTTCCTCTGTCCCGCTTTCCATTAACCTGTCCTGTGAGTATCAGATTTTCTAAGCTTACTTTCTTCATTACGTGCCCCAGAAATTTCAACAGCCTTTTTTTCCGATAAGTATAGATTTCTTTTCTGCTTCCATTTTTTCCCAAAACCTCACATGTTCAGTCAATAGTATTCTCAGAATCTTTTTGTAGAACCACATTTCTGTTGCTTCAAGACTCTTCTTCATCCTCGAGAAGATTTCCAGCATTCGTTGCCATACATGAGGTCCTCAGGGTTATAAAAAAGATTTTTCAGTGAAAATAAGCCAATTCACTCAGTGTCGACGAGGAATCGACTCAAAAATGTCAGACGTCGAGAATTCCATCTTGTCTACGCGACACGATCACTTTCCATTCTAATGTGAGGCTAACCAGCGGCTGGAGATTAAATGCTTAGAACGCCGGCAAAAACTAAACTATTTTCAGCACACGACAAGCCGATCGTGAAATATCAAACGATCCGCTAAATTCCCCGACAACGGCCATATTTCAACTAAGTTGGAATATTCATGTTTTTGTGTAAACTTATTCAATCTTTCCTGCATAATCTCATTCCAACGAATTCTTAAAAAGAAAAAGAAAATGTTTCTTTTTAACAATGCCTTTCAGATATCGAAATTTTATTTTTGAAAGTGTACACAAAAATCAATTCACACACATTTACATACAAAATCGTATATATAAATGAATTGCAATATTTAATATTATAGCTACTTATTCAATGTTTATTTTGTTTCATAAATTCAACAAAACTCCATCTAGCAATGTATCAAGTAGCAATTAATAAACTGTAGGTTACTAAGTACAATCTTTCGACTGGTTAAATACTGAAAGAAAGATAAACAACGGTGCACAAAGTTTTTCAAAATACAAAAGAAAAAAAATCATGGATAAATGACGAAGTAATTGCTAGAATAATCCAATTACCTATTAAGTGGATATGTGATTATGTTTATTAATAACTGACTTAATTGAATAATGCGCTTAATAAAATTATTTCGTTAGTGCTCGTAAGAACATTCCCAAGATTTAATCATCCAGTTAGTATTCTTAAATAAGTGGTAATTTATCTGTCATGAAATCAGGGGTCGAATTCATAGTAAATTTTTGAGTTGAGCTTCATTATTGCAGTAAATATCAGGATCAGGTTTCTCGTGATGTATGTTTATTGACTGGCGATAGTTAAGTGGTTAGCTTTTTAAACTGTCAATGTTTCGGTATGTGTTCGAATCCACTGTTTGTTTCCATTCTTACTAAATGTAGTGATTTGTAGTCGGGGTACAAATCACCCGGTCTTTGATAGAGTCGCAATAAGAGACTGCAAACGCTTTTATAGGAAGCGTATGACGACTGCAAAAATAAGGGAAACAGATATCAAACTGAAAATGGGTAGGGACATTTTTAAAGGAAACATTAAGTTTTCGAGTTCACAAAATGATAGCGACCATATGGATTGGTCTTTTATGTAGAAGAGAGTGTAATGCTACCAGTTCTGGAACTGAAATCACAACTACTATGTCACGACGGGCCAAAGTTTTAATACACTAGACCAGGGGTGGACAATTACCTTTTTAGTGGGCCGCATTGTTTCTATGGACATGGCTACTGGGCCGGATGCTTTTGAAGACTGTATATTGAAAAACGTAACAGCATGAAACAGTGAAAAAAAAATTCATGATCAGTTAATTATTAAAAACTTCTTGCTAGTTGTAAAGTTTAATTACAATTCACTATAATGTAAAAATTGTATTATAGCAAAAATAATTGACAAAATGCCAGAAAAATATATTGTAAGAACAATAGTAGGTTTATAATTAATGAGATAGATGTAGAATCCTGCAGTCGTTGACTAGTTTGCTTATATCTGGCTCCAAGCTACTTGTCAGTCAATTATGTGCCATGCGAAATACACGCTTTGGCGATCATGTATCTTTTGATACATGACTGACGAGGCAGATTTTTTCCCGCAGTAGGTTGCTATTTCTTTCTGCGGTAGACCAGTTGCCATCCAAGTCTATAGAACCCGGTCTGTCCTGCTATGTACCCATAGTTGGGGTGGGGGAGAAGAAGAGGATTTATACCTTTCCCAAGGTTATTAGCACATAAGTGAATGTAATGGATTCAACTGGAATTCGAACGGCTCTCCGATTCCTCAGTTCGATGTCCATTACTCCACTGTGCTTGTGCTAATTTTTAATACTGCTTGAAGATTTGTGTTTGACAAAAGAGATCTATTTTTGCTTTTGATAATTTTCATACTTGAAAAGGTTTGCTCACATATGTAAGTGGATGCAAGCAGAACAAACCATTTTCTTGAAAATTCTTTAAAATGTTTGAACTGCTCTGGGTGAAGAGATGCATAAAATTCAATTAAAGATTTGTTTTCAAAGCTATACTTTAAAGAATTGCCATCTTGGAGGTCTATGAGTTCCATTTGTAGTTCATTAGTCGCAGTTTCAATGTCAGAAGTGAATGAAGGTCTCAACATGTTGAACTGCGGCTCAATTGCTTTGAAATCTGCAAATCTCTTAGAAAATTCTTTCTTCAAGGCTGTGATTTGTCCACTGTATTTTTGTGCAGATGTATATTCAACAGGTTGATCTTTCAGAATGGAGCAAATGAGCAAAGTTTGGATCAGACAGTTGTTTAGCAAAAAGTGTAAGCTTTGTCTGAAAGGATTTTACCTCTACAAATAAATCATGAGCAAAGACGCGTTTACCTTGAAGTTTTGTATTGAGCTCATTCATTTTTTGCATGGTATCTGTAGCAAATGCAAAATCACACATCCATTCTGCATTCTTTATTTTGGTGGAGAAGTCACAAGCTAAATCCTTTATTTAACACCCCCCCCAAAAAAAAAACAAACAAAAAAATACACGAAAATATCTCCTTTGAGGTCCCATACTCTTTTCAAAAGTTTTTCAAGACTTAGCCAACCTTACATCGGTGTGATAGGACACATCAGAAAAATCAGACCCCATTTCTTGCAACAAATTTTGAAACTGTCTGTGGTTTCGTCTCCTTGATCTTATCACATTTACTGCACGTACCACTGGATCAATGACATCTTTAAAATCCAATTTTGCTTTGCAAAGACTTTCTTGGTGAATTATGCATTGAAATGAAAGCAACTTGTGAAGTTTGACTGAATCTTGTCATTTAGCCATTTGACAAGTCCACAATGTGTTCCAGTTAGTGCAGGTGCCCCATCAATTGTTATAATCACAAATTTATCAAGGCATAACTGTGAATTTTCCAAACAATACATAAAACTTTCATACATATCATTCCCGGTAGTGGTGTCTTTGAGACTCTCCATTGACAACAGTATTCTGTGATGTTGAAATTTTCATCAATACCGCGAATGAAAATCAGCAACTGTGCAGTATCTACTATGTCTGTGCTCTCATCTAAAGCGATTGAGAACAACTTGAATTTGTCTGCAGTATTCAAAAGTTTTCCATGCAGGTTTCAGCAATGGCATCTATTCTACGAACAATAGTTCTCCGTGACAATAAAATGGCTTCTACTTTTGATTTTACTTCTGGGCACAGTATCAGTTGTATCAATCATACATTGTTTCACTAATTCTGCGTCAGAAAATGGCTTGTTATGCCTTGCGATCTTATTTGCCAATATAAAACTTTGTCTTTGTTGGAAGCTCTTGTTTAGATGTATATTTAAAAAGTATGCCTTGTTGGTATTTCAGTTTTTGAACCATGTCCGTTGATTTGTTTTGCAGTTTTTGTGTGAAAAAGTTTTGACTAAAGTTGTCATGTTTCAACTAAAAATGTCTTTTCACATTATATTCCTTGATTCTAACTATCGTCGCAAATCAGGCACACAGTTTTTGTACCATTTTCTATGAAGAAATACTTTTCAGTCCATTCCTTCTTAAAAATATGGCATTCAAAGTTTACTTTACGTCTTTTAGAACTCATTATGGGTGACTACTTTTTAATTGTTTTAGAATATAACTTACTAAAAAAAAAAAAAAAGAATCAAATTATAAAAACACCGTAAAATGGCGAGTTTCACTAAATCTCATTTACAAATATCCTGCAAAATGATACTTAAACTAAAATTCGAATCAAAGCGGAATTATTACAAATGTTTCTTCCGAGTTTTTATATAATTTTTAAATATCCGGAAAGTTTTTATTAAATTTGTAAATATTATAAAAGTAACAGAGGGCCACATTAAAAGGCGGGACGGATGTGGCCCCACAGACCGTAATTTGCTCACAGCTGCACTAATATATTGCACCACTAATTCGGGTAATACATACTTGGACTACGTGGAAAATAGGGAGAGCAATAACTGAGCAACACTAAAAGGAGAACAAACCGAGATATCCCGAGACGTGAATAGCGGAACGAGAACAATCTACCCCCAATTTTTCAGTTCGAAATTCTTAATTGGATCGACACAGACCTGAAGAAAGCCACAGGTTACAACGGCCGAAACATTGCAATTATATAAAAAATAAACAAAAACGCGAGGACGTTAGTAGCAATATAATGGAAATAATGCCCAAACCTGTTATACTGGAACACACCTATTTTATAGACTCTCCCACCTATAATAAGTAGTAATAGTAGCAGTCACGGAGTCGCTCAGTGAGTTGGTCAGTCAGTCGATGTCGGACATTAACGTATCAGCCACAACAACTAGATTGCTGCGTCATTAACTATTATATCAAGTTCCTAACGTTTTATACGTCGAACCTATTTTAGGACCGACTTAGTGAAATACAAGTCTCCACTGTGAAACTACTCTATAACCAAACCTCATCCCCAAAATTCAGACAGAAGTTGAAAATGAGTAAAATATCGCTGACAATTCCTGACGTTTAAGCTTTTATTTTCATAGAGAGGTTAAATATTCAGACCCAAAATTTCATCGGCTTAAGAAAGATACTGATTAACGCCATTTGAACTTGTAAAACTAGGAATATGTCTGTTGTAACCTAGAAAAGGTTACTGAATGAGGAATAACCAAAACGGAGTTTGAAAAATAAATGTTAATCTTTATAATATCAACAAAATACAATACTCACCAGCGGCGTGAAGCAGGTAAACCACTGCTAGTTGTGAATTACTTAGATAGCATATTCCTTCCACTTACAATAGTGACCAAAGTATTTATGAAGATTGAGACATACACATTAGTGTTCGTAGGTACGGTATATAACAGACTCCAAAATACAAAAAAACAATTAAAGGGGTACTTTGAAATATTTATTGCGGGTCACAAAATCATCAGGGGGTTAGGATTAGATACGACCCATGGATAGGGTTGCCAGATTAGAAAATTAGACATACGGAACATTCTTAAAATCTCTATCTCCTCTCTCTCTCTCTCTCTCTCTCTCTCTCTCTATATATATATATATATATATATATATATATATATATATGTGTGTGTGTGTGTGAGTGTGTGTGAATATGATCAAATGAATAAATATAAATAAATATACGTGAATGTGTTCACATACAAATACATACATATATTCTTTGGTGTAAGAAAAACAGTGCTCAATGCCAAATAACAGAGCTATTAAGTATATATTAGTAAAAATACATAGTAGCCTACGCCGCCAGTGCGACTCAGGGTTTCATGACACTAATGCAATCATCAGGTACTTGTCTTTACATTAGTAATATGAAACTCGTCGTACTGGCGGCGTAGGGTACTATATATATATATATATATATATATATATATATATATATATATATATATATATATATATACACACATACACCCAGACCATAAAGGAGAGAAATAAGTTAAAAAAAATGAATCAATGATTTTACTGGGTTATGAGGAGAATAAAAGGAAAATCATTTGAAAATTATAAAATGCACACTAAAAAAAAGAAATTCTGTAAAAGTGAAATCATTTGAAAATATTTAATACAGACTAGAGAGAAATAACCACTTCAGTACGGAACAGGGGAACAAAATTATCCAATACAAGACATGTCCAGTATATAAGGGGCATCTGGTAACCCTACTTTTACTTAATAACAATATCAATCTCTCTCTCTCTCTGTATATATATATATATATATATATATATATATATATAGGTAGATAGATAGATAGATACACCTAGTGAGCTAGACAAACCTACCTAGGTTTCACCTAAACGGATCGTCAGGGAAAGAGCCAAACTTTCCCTGACGATCCGTTTAGGTGAAACCTAGGTAGGTTTGTCTGGCTCACTAGGTGTATCTAGGTCTGCTCTACGGTTGTATTGAGCTCTTTTGTTAGTTAGTTGTTTACTCGTATCGGGGTTTTTTTCTTTGGGCTTCAGACCTGCATCTGTGCGATTTATTTGTCGGCAGAAGTTCATGTTTGTAGCTCTTTCTTTTTTTAAAACCTTTTTTTCCCTCGAGATTGATTTAAAGTCATTTGAAAATTTTTAATCCAAGCTAAGAAAAAGAAATTATGTAAAAGTGAAATCATTTGAAAATATTTATTTAATACAAACCCTAGAAAAATAAACATATCAGTTTTGTGTAAACTTCTAGCATCACTAGTTTCATCATTACATTTGGATTATTTTCATCAAGTGAATCTGAGAAAAGAAAGTATAATTACAACCAAGAACTATAAGAAGGTAGTAAAAATAATACTTTTATTATGAAATTTGAAAATGAACTAAATATGAGACATTTGGGTGTTCCTGAAAGGTCAGTACAGGACCGGGGACAAAATTATCCAATACGGGACATGTCTTGTATATAAGATGTCTGGCAACCGTAACCCTTGGTTTGTCCACATCTGACTTATATAATCAATCTACAACTTTAAAGTTATCATATAAAACAAGCGACAGGACTTTCTGTCCAACCTAATATTTGTTATTAATGCTGAACATAAACAAAGTTATGCCAACTCAGAAAAAAAGATATTTTCCAACAAATAATACAATATGTTTTTGTAAACGATAAGAAAAAATATTCCAAATCAAAATTAATAGGAAAGAATAACGACAGCTACTTCTGCATATATGTGTATCTAACATTATATGTACAAAAGTAGGCTTAGCTTTTCGGCAATGGATAAGAAAATGTAAGTTTTTAAATATCTTTAAATAAAAGAATTTATTTACTTGGTATTGGAAGAAAAGAAAACGACATTCACTGAGTTTAGAAAAAAGACTTTTGTTTATATCTTTTCGCCTTTAAGCCCAAACTGCTACTTCACAACTTGACTGCACGTAAACCTGATCATCATGCAGTTCTTCAACTTGCTTTTTACTATTAATTCAACCAAATCATTTGTAAGCTTAAGAGAGGTATACTTATGTTTGGGGAGGGAGCAACAATGCTTCTTTTTACATGATACGCATTCTTCACTACTGACAAAGTCCATTGTCGCATCTGGTCTGCTGCTCCTGTTATATATTTAGTGATTCTTGATAAAATACGAAGATGAATCTGCAATGTTATTGGCCATGATCTGATATCTCAGCTTCAGACACTTTCCCACCGCCGTAACAGAATTTCCCTGTGTATTTTCTATAAATACTTTCATGATAATTTCTGATGAACATTCCTCTATAGTATCTAGATTTTATGAATTTAAGTGCAGTAGTAGATTGGTGGCGAGGTTTCATCATTTTTCAGTTGAAATGGGTAAATGTAACCGCAAGTTCTATGCTAATAGTTTCTTCTATAACACTTCTCGCTTGTGGAACTCTCTTCTGTCTTCTTGCTTTCCAGTCAACTTTGATTTTCAAAAATTGAAATGCTATGTCAGTCGTTATCTTCTCAATTCCTATTATTTTATTGCTCTCTCGCTTTCATAGTATTTTTTTCACATATTTTCTAACACTCAGCAAGCCCTTGCATCGTAGTGGCTTTATTGCCTTTCTTAAGATTAAATGATTAAAAAATACATATTATTTACAAAAATGTGATTCACTTTATTTTCAACAACTGCAACCCAACGGAGTGGTTAATTTTTCGATTCCACCTTGATATAATGGAATATGCGTACACCTGTGTTTCCCCTCACTGGAATATGATTGACTGGTGTCCGTCATAAATACCGACGGACATGTAAGAAAGTCGAGAGCCTTAGTCTGAGAGCTAAGTCTATAACGACGCCCATTGGACTACGCCATTGATCTACACTTCTTACCTGCGACTATGACGCGTACCAGTCAATTACTGCTACCATATTCTACTTGGTTATAGTAGCCAAAACCACTTAGCTACTTCGTTCAAATATATCCCTTTCCGGGACATATCACACCTTTAAAGATTTCTAGATTTTTCCATCAAAAGGAGTCTGAAAGATTGTTTTCAATTTCTTTCTTTCTGAAAGAACTTATCATCCATTTTCTTCTGTCTGTCGTGTCCTTTCAGTACGTCTGTGATCATGGCTCTCCACAGCTTCCTGTCCTTTCCAGCTACTAATAAGTTTTGTCTTTTTGCTAGCCCCCCTAATCTCAATTCTGCCAACCATTTACACAGCCTAGTTAGTTAGGGTATTCAGCGCTTTCTTCTGTCCCTTCTTGTCTTCAGTATATCTCTTTGAGTTTCAAATTCTTCAAGCTCTCTTTCCCCATGATGAAATTTCTTCTCTCTTTCTGATTCTAAGTAGAAGTGTCCTTTATGTTTCCATTTCCTTAAAATCTTGCATTTACTCACATATTTAGTCCATGGAATTCTCAGCATATTTCTATAGAGCCACATTTCTATTGCCTCAATCTCTTCTTCATTTGTAAGTACATTGTCCAGCATCTTGTTATGGTCCAGGTTAGGACTAAGGAAGAACAACACGAACAAGAGTAGAAATAACGAAGGTATATTACACGAAATAATAATACAAGGTGTGGAAGGTGTTAGTATGACTGTCAGTCTGGTTTGGAGTGAACTACTATCGGCACGATTCGATTCTGTATCTAGCCACCCCCCGACGAGGGTTGCATGTGACACAAGGCCGAGTTTAACGTGGGTTTCCCGAGCCCGTAGGCTCAGCCAAAAAATGCCCGTAGAACCCGTATAAACGGGATCGGGTTGGTCAACCTCCCCGAACGAGACTCTGCCCTTCGGCGGAGCCTCGTCCGGGTTCCTTTCTGCTCAGAGGCAGAGAGTTCGACCGTCAAGCCGAGCTTCTCTCGTCCCTCTGTTAGGAAGAGTTCATTCTGTAGTTATTAAGGACCCATGACACATCTATTATCATATAGAAAGACCGATATTGCATTACAGTTCATCACTTTTCTTAGCTTCTAACGAAATTTTGTTTAGCTTTTGGAAGGAAGCTTTCACCATTCAAATACGATTTCAGGTTTCGGTGTCACATTGTCCGTCCTCTGTTAAAACATTTCCTAGATATTTAAATTTTCGTACTTGCTTCATTTTACTGTGTTCACTTTGTAGTTCTCTTGCTGGAAACCATACATTCTGTTTTCTTACAATTAATAGTTAGTCTTTTCTTCTCGCTCTCTTTCACTACACCCTGTAGGAGTTCCAGCAATTTTCTTTCTGTGTCCGATATAAACACTGTATTATAATCATATCTTATGTCGTGAGGATTATGGCCACCGATAATGAATCCTTGTAGGACTTTTCTCAGAATTGCCTAACTGTAAAGGTTGAATAAGTTCGATGAGAAGATACATCCATATATGGCAGCGGTACTCCATTTTAGGCCTGATCTGGCTCTTGCAAAGGTAGAGGATAACACAAAGAGTCAGTCAGTTACTAGAGCGATACAGGGAACTGACTATGATGCACCACTTGAAGTCTAGGTTGAGTTTAATGCCCAATAGGCGCTCGAGGCATGGACCATCTTTGAGGGGACATACATTCATCGTGATTGGTGACGGATCCTAATTAAATAGATCAAGCTTCCCTAGCAGTTCAAACAGCTCTTTTGTATAAACTACAAAACATGTCTACATTCTTCTGCATTTGTATTGTTCTTTCTGATAAAGTTTCGTTATATGGCTCATTAGGCTGATTTTGCATTAGCACCTAGCTTCTTCGGCAGCGCTATGAAAATGGATTGAATTAGATCTTCCGGTATTTCACCACTATCGTATATTTCTATTATTATTTTTGTGGAGGTTTGTTTTGCACAGTGTGCCTTTGCATTGTCATGATAAAAATAACGTCTTTTTTTATTTACCAAAAACAGGATACTTTCAACGTAACCCTTCGTTTACCCGATCAAGTTGCTGGCAATAAACGATTGAGGTGATGGTCCTTTCATGCTCCAGTAGCTCATAATGGATTTCACCTTTCATATTTCATCAGACGCAAAGCGCGAACTTCTGGAGATGGAGTTCTGGTGTAGGTTTTTGCTGTTGGTTTTATGATAACCATATTCTTTTCCGTTCTCTGTTGACATGCAACACTCATATTTCATCAACTATAAAAATGCGATGAAAAAAGGAAGGGTTGACATTCCTGGTTAAAAGACTGCTGTAGATGGTGAACGTTGTATTGGATTCTCAACTAAAAGCTAACGAGGAACCCAAATTCCATCTTTGCAGGTTTCCCCAATTAAACTCTGAAATCCAATATAAACGACACATTGTCGGATAGAAAACATGTCAAACTAATTCTAGACGGAGTTTCCTGTCATTCAAGCTTAGTTCTGCCTTGGTTGGTTGACACATAATTCATAGTGGTGAAATACGTCATTACTTTCTGATGCAATAATATATATATATATATATATATATATATATATATATATATATATATATATATATATATACATTCGTATATACGCTCTTATTAAAAAAGATACTACCCGGAGAAAAAGAATGGGGAAGAGGCAATAAAAATCCTTATTGGCGGGTTCGACCAAAGGATTGGTGTTTCTCGCACTGAAGACATTAACGTCCGCTGGATTTGAAATTTGGCTCAGCAAACACACACACAAAAATAAAACACTTTTCAATATCAAGAACTTTTTTCTCCCACAATCTATCTATCTCGCTTCAAATCTATCCATCCGTCTTAGTCGCTTCAAATCTATCCATCCGTCTTAGTCGCTTCAAATCTATCTATTTATCTATCTAAGCCTGTTCAATGCTCCTATCTATCTATGCCTGTTCAATCCTATCTATCTATCTATCTATCTATCTAAGCCTGTTCAATGCTCCTATCTATCTATGCCTGTTCAATCCTATCTATCTATCTATCTATCTATCTATGCCTGTTCAATCCTATCTATCTATCTATCTATCTATCTATCTATCTATCTATGCCTGTTCAATCCTATCTATCTATCTATCTATGCCTGTTCAATCCTATCTATCTATCTATCTATCTATGACTGTTCAATCCTATCTATCTATCTATCTATCTATGACTGTTCAATCCTATCTATCTATCTATCTATGACTGTTCAATCCTATCTATCTATCTAGATTCACATGGAAAAACATAATAATAACAAAATAAAATCGCTGTCATTTTTACGATATAGGTAAATCATCTTTACAGAAATATCTGTTGATGCAAATATTTTTTTTTTACTTTAAATTGAATTATGAACAGCTAACAATTAAAAATTGTTAAATATTGTAAAAATTGAATTATTAACAGCTAACAATTAAAAATTGTTGCTCGCTCGAGTTTTACACGAGCGAGCAATAACTTTTCTGATGACCCTAGCTAAACATTTTTTCTAATAACATAGAAACAGCTGAGAATTTATATTCTGGAAGAATTCATAACATATTTAGCTAATCTTTTCTTTCTCTTATTATTGATTATTGTCCTAGCATTTTATATAAAATATCTTTTGATTAATGAAGTCGTCTGATATAGGAATAAATCAGTTTTTGATGAAACTTGAACTCATATTATGTGCTTGGAGTTGGTCATTCAGAACAATCAATTCAACTAAACTGTGCATTCCTATTGTGCTGTTCCTAACCCTAAATCTTAAGGCTGCATTGTATCGCTTTTTTGAAATACCGGGTAATAGTCTGAAATTACTCGAAATCTGAGATGAAGTTGCTCATAACTGTTGATAAAAAGCAACAATAAGATGTAAAAATTCATTAAAACTTAATAAAAATGTACGATCTCAAATTTTAGAATACATTTTTATAATGAATGTTGGATGTACAGATGGTGTAAATGTGTGATTTCAAGTCGAAACAGCTCTGATAATGATTTGTAATGAAAGTGTGAATAATGCTTCATAAATTACCGGAAAATATACAGCGTTGATTATCACAATTTAGTTTATTAGCAAGGAATCTAATAATTGCTTTAGCAAAACAGAAAAAAAAAAACAAAAAAAAAACAGATCGATAATTATATATGTGTGAGAAAACGAATTTTTTTTTTGTTTACAGTAAGGTTCACCCTGTACAAGGCCCGGGTGACACTCGAAGTAGGGGTTTACAGTTTACAGTTTGTACGAATAGGAAAGGAAGGTTAACGGTTAACCCGAGAATTGAACAGATTAAGATTGTAATGATCGGGGAAACATCCTCTTGGGAGTTGGTTTCACGAAGCAGTTGTTTGAGGGAAGAAGCTGTTCGAGTGGAACTTATTGCTCACCGATGGAATACGGAAGGAGGGTGCGTGATTTGCTACTATGTAAGTGGGATGGCGTGTTCTTGCCGTGAAGGTTTAAACGGGCGGAATCAGGGAATGTGGTCCGTCCGAGCACTTTCCGTGAAAGCAATGATAGAGTAGCGAGCGGCTTGCCACATCCTGCCTATGAGAGAAGGATGGCGAATAATTCGTCACCCACAAGGACTCGGAAACGCTTTTGGACTATCAAGGCTGGAAAGTAAGGTTTGGGAAGCTCCCGCCCAGATATGACAGCAGTAGTCCATTTTTGACCTGATCTGGCTCTTGTAAAGTCGAACTGAACACATAGCTCAGTGGATAAAGGCGTTAGTTACATACAGTGATAGTACCCAAACAGTGTGAGTTCAATACCCGGTTAAGGCAGTGGAGAATTTTCAGAGGGAAAATTAACAGGAGATAACTGATAACTGACATCCATTAAACATGACCAGTCTAACCCAGTGAGCAAAATAAAGGGTTCAGTTCGACATTCCAACCACCTGAGGAAGGCCGGAGCGTACAACAACCGAAACGTTGTGATAAATATGGCGACAAAGATGAGGAAATAGTCCGAATAATGTAAATAGTGTACATAATACCTCATCTCAGAAATATAGACAGATATTGAAGGAATGCTGGTTTTTAATTTTCTAAAAGGATAATGGCTTTTTCACCAATACCTATACATTTATAAATATGTCATCAATTCAATATATTTTACTCTCCACCCATCGATTAAAATATATGAATTACTTTCTTATTTGTATACAGCCAGTGGCATAGCTAAGGGGGGGGGCGAGGGGGCGCGGACCGCCCTGGGTGCCAGCACAGGAAGGGTGACACAACGTCACCCCCAACAAAATTTTTCAACCAGGCTAAGGTGCCAAAAATAGTCTGAAAACAGTGGTGGAGACACAGGGTTTCGCAGGCTGGCATATGACCTCCACCCCCGAAATAATTTATGACCCACCCCGAGTTTTGTCCCCCCGTCAGAAAAAATTAAATAGAACATTTTTTGTTAAGAAAAATATTTTCAAACATCATTGATAATTAAATGGTACCCAGAAAATGATGCAACAGAAAATTGGACACCGGAAAATTAGCAACAGAAAATTACATCAACCATGAGCCAGTCGAGACTGTCGGATCTAGCTGTGCTGTCCATTGAAAACGAGCTTACAAGACAAACAGGTTTTGACGATGTCATTGACCAATTTGCCACAATGAAAACAAGAAAACATTCATTCTAAGACCATAGTATCGAATGTCATTCTTTTGTGTATTGCCGTATTTTGTATTTAGTTGTTCTGAAAGTGAACAGTTGCATTTTAGAAATCTTTAGATTTGAACTTATTATTTTGTGGTATTGGATTTTGTCTTGGATCATACATGTAAACAGTAACGTACCGGTCAGTAGAGTAAAGTAGAGGTAGAGCAACCATTCAGCATAGGGTGAATCGGGGTCATTGGGGTGACATTTGAGCGGACCTCCCCGGATGACGTTTACTCTAGCTACGCCACTGTATACAGCCTTGGAATTTTCTATGTTCTTTGCTTGAATAGAGAAATAAAAAGAAAAGTCAGGCACAAATTCGGATTGGACGCATAACGAAACATTCTGGCAGGGATGCAAACCCGAACATTACTCTAAGTATTAATAAGTCACGTAATGTTAGCAGTCCTCAATGAGGATCGACAGCAAGAATGGGTTTAGTTAGGTTGTGTTGGATTGGGTTGGACTTGACAACATATCAACCGTTGTTGGGTTATTTAATATTGTAATCAGATTTTTTTTATTAATACTATTCTATTTGAGTCTATAACATGGTGATCTTTATTTAAGAGCAAGTCATAGTGCAACTCACGTCAAGAACGGGAGGTCGATCTCAAATCTTGTTGTTTTATTAGGTGCGAAGATTTTCAGCTTTGGGCTTGCGGTAATTTGACGCTGTAGATATTCAAAGAAAAAAATAGTTTAAATTAATTTGGTTTGAAAACTGAATCCTGTTTATTTTCGTATATTTTTCTTTACTAAAGTCTCATGACGATTAATACATAATTCGACGGAGCTTTCTCCCCCCCCCACTTTTAACAAGGTTTTTTGCATTTTGATTTTTGTATTACTTATTCACGTTAAAACAGTTTTAATGAAACAAATATCATATCGGAACTATGAATTCTGGAAGAAAAATATGACATGAAACAAAATATGACATGAATGTAATTGTTTTAATTTACTATAATTTTTTTTGCAAAGTGCACCAGTGTGTTAAAACCTTCACAATATTTAGTATTGTTGAAGTTATCGCTAACATTTTTGTCGAGATTTACAAACTCTACGTTTCGTTCAATTTCGTAAACCAATCGATGAAATTTGAATAAGATGATTTGTTTGGAAAAATACTTTGATAAAAAGCACTATTTTGCGATTTAATAATGTCTTTAATTTAATTTACTTTAATTTTATGGTAAACAATATTTTATAAGAAAATTTATTTTTTCCTTTTTAACAGGGAATAATAAATTCTTAAGATTTCTTACTCTTGAGCATGCAACATACACTGGTCATGCATAAATATTTTCATATAGCCAAATTCCAACTTTTTTAAACGTTTAGCCATGTGATTTGTTCTCGCAAACGCAGAGTGAATTGTAAACTGGATTCTTGTATATAAAAACTTAAAGAAATTATATACAAAAAACAATTTTGAATTTTTATTAAATAAGTATTTGCGATTTTAAATTGTTTTTAAAAAGTGGTAGTATTTTGTATGATAAATAATAAAACTTAATTTTTTAAAAATAATGGAAATTTATTGACTAACCTACGCACCCTAGTAAAAAGCAACTGTACTTTGTACCCCCTTACCTGTTTGCACATCTCCCCCAAATTTGGTTTCGACTAGTCAATGTATCGCTATTTTAGAGGATACATATACGCCTCCGAAAAAAAAAAATAACTTTCGGTCGAATTTAAACTATGACTGCTGAAAGGCAAAGCTCTAATGTGTATGTAAAAAAAATAAATACGTAAAAATTCAACTGATAGCTTAGGGGAAAATCTCCGACTGATGCTAAATCATACGGGTTTCAAACCTGGCTTGAGGCAATCGGATGTCTAGCCACACTGATGAGCTGTAATACAGCGAAATAGTTTGTCTTACATATAGATTTATTTTATTGTGCAGCAATGGAGTAACTATTTTTATGCTGATTTATTTTGTCATAAATATACTCTTTGTGATTATTGTAGTAGAAAAAATTGACTCTTAAAAGGTATGGTTTAACAACAGGGTTAACATATCTCGTTTACAATATATAAAAACTATCGGGTTTATTGAATTTAATTATTACATTAACTTTACATAACGTTTTTAATATATAATTTTTTCATTAATTTTGTAGTATAAAATATTACTTTTGCTCCTATTTTATGTTTACAAATACAAATTACTCATAAATGATTAAATCTTGTCATCAATATATCTGTTGTTATGAATAACAATATCACAGAGAAAAATATTAAATTAACTTTATGTAATAAATAATAGAATTTTGAAATACATTTTTCAGTGTCAAAACAATCAAAGAAAAATGTCTCCCGGAAGAAAAGCAAAACATTATTAAACTTAAACTTTCTTGGGAGAGACTTTGTAACATTTATGCTAAGCAAGACTAGAAAGAATCCGACTAGAATAAAATATTTCATTTTGGTACAAGAAGCGTAGTAAAAATTCAGCATACCTCTTTCATCTGTTAGAAATAGAAATACAGATATTTACATCATTCGGACTGCTGTTCTTGTTTTTTATTGTCATATTTACGACGTTTCGGCCGTTGTACTCCCGGCCTTCTTCAGTTGATATACGTTGAAATTTTAAAACGAACCCTTTATTTAATTCACGGGGGTAGATTATTCTAATTCCATGTGCCATACTTTTTTTTTTTTGATATCTCAGTTTCAGTTAATTCCTTTTAGTAACTCATATGTTCAAGTTTTTCTTCAGCTCTGCTGTGGCCAGATATTGAACTCACAACTCTTTGGATCTTTCACTTTTTGGGTGACTCAACCAACGCTTTTATTCACTGAACTAAATAATGAGTTCGCTTCGAAATTCCAACGCATATCACCTGAAAAATGTCGGAGCGTACAACGCCCGAAACGTCGTGAATATGGCAGTAAAGTTAAGGAAAACAGTAAATAGAATAAATAAAGATATGGTTGAAAAATAACAAAATGTAAAGTTTAAAGTTTCAAAGTGTGTGAACCTTTTAAAAAACAATTTTACTTTATTTTTACTTTTTAACAACTGTTAGATTATTTTTGGTATGAATGCCCAAAAAGGACATGATTCTGGTATCTCGGTTTGACTGGCTACTATTCAATATCGGAAGAGTATTATGATATTGATCTAATTTCACATTTCTTGTTCAGTCAGTTTTTGTGTCTTCGGACAGGCGTAGAATTACAATGTTTCTACTTTGTCCTTTGACCTCACAGGCTACCGCGTGTAAATAAAACGTTTTTTTTATTATTCTGTTTTAAGTAAAAGGTATGCATTACTTTTAAACGATCCTGTTAATTAAGTCTTAAATTTATTAATAGACTTCGAAACTTATCTCTAGGTCAAATGTTAGAGAATTTAAAATCTGTTGTTTTCATTTTAAAACGCGGCTCGATGAGTCAATGAGTTACAAAAAAAAAAAAAAAAAAAAAAAACGTACCAACATTTTAAAAATGTCTAAAAGTTTAGAAAAAAATTAAAAAAAAATTTTCTTTTAATTCGAATTAGCTTTATGCCATTAACTTTAAAATGTAGTCGAAATTTAAATTCAAAGAATGTATTTAAAATGTATTTTTCGCTTATTTTTTTTAGAAAGTTCAGGGCAGTACCTATGAAGAATAGATTACACCGAATTAAAAACTTAAAGAATCAATCTAATGTTTAATTAAATAAAATAAATTAAGTGCTTCTTATTTAAATACTACCCCCCAGTGCTGACATTTACTTGTTTGTTGCACGCTCTTTTATAATTTTAACAGCAGCATAAGTTTTAATTAATAAATTCACTTGTCCTTCAACGATTACTTTCCCTTGAAAGACATCACCGAAATTTTAATCACATAGACTGTAGCGCAATAATAATAATAATAATAATGTTGATCGTTGTATTTGTCTAGATCTGAAGGAGGTAGAGGATTAGTTCAACTAGAACTGTCTTACAAAACCACAGCAATCTTTCTTTAAAGATAATTTGAAACTACAGAAGACTGGATGATGATTTGTGTCAAAGAACATGAAAGAAATAAGAAACTTTATTCAGTAATAAAGGAAGCCAACAAATTCAAAAGGGAATTTCAAGTGGATAAATGCAAATAAACCATAATACAACTACTGCAGCGACAAAGAAGCTAAAAAGGAAGCAAAAGCAAATGCAATGTACCAAATGCAGAAACGATGGCAAGATAAGTCACTTCATGGTCAATACTCTTCCCGTACTAAAGTAGCTGATGCAGAGAAACCCCTTGCCAATCCGTGGTTACATACTGCAGGGTTAAAAGCTGAAACGAAAAGTTTTATTCTTCCTGGACAGGACCAATGATTGCCTACTAGAAATTATCAAGCACACTTACTGAAAAATTGTGTTAATTCAAAATACATATTCTTTGATAAATACCCAGAAATAATTGGCCAACTTTTATCAGATTGCATGGTGTTAGCACCCACTGAGTATAAAACTCGGCATGATAGAGTAGGCCAATATATGCAACTTTTACAGGAAGGGCACTGCAAGAAATTAGTATGAACATTACCCAGAGCAGGTTACATAGATAGGACATGTAACAATTTTATGGGATTTTACAATACACACAGACAGAAAAATGAAAGCAAATCGACCAGAGATCGTGATCAAAAACTACAAGAAAAGAATGTGCTTTCTTACTGCCATGGTAACATCTGCAGATTGTAATGTATCTTTTAAGACCTTCAAAAAAAGCTATCAAAATACAACGATCTTGAAGTGAAAATCTAAAAAATATGGCACATGTGGACATCAATAATTCCAGTTGTAGTTGGAGCCCTCGGATTGATTGAAAAATGTTCTGATATATTCATAGTAGGGATTCTTGGTAGCCCATCTCTTAAAGAAATATATAAAAAAACTGTACTCACAAGTACAGCTCATACATTCCGAAGAGCTTTATTTATGTAAAATGTGTGTGATCTTAGTTTTTTTTTTGTACAAAAATGATCAGTGGAAAATGTCATGAAGCCATTTCTGATTTTATGTCTGTAGTTGGTACCCGGAATGAAATGTGTATACAACAGAATCAAAGGAAATAATAATAATAATAATAATAATCTATCTATAAAAGGCAGGATGTGTGTGTGTGTGTGTGTGTAACGAATGCACGGCCGCAATTTTCGACGTATTTGCACCAAAATTTACATGCACATGCGCCAAGTTAGTGGAAAGGCCAAGACCGACTTTGCATTTCCCAACTCCCATCGATAGTGGAAATAATCGATTTTTTCATGCTTCTACGGCAGTTTTCATGTAGCTTGCGGCCATTTTCTACTGGCCAGAGTGAGAGCCTATAGCTGGCTGCCACCAATAAGCAGGAAGATTCTATTGGCCAGCGTGAGAGCCAATAGCTGACTGACACAAATATTAACTAGCATGCTAGCATGCAAAAAAAATCGATAGCTGCATTCGTCACAAGTGGGAAAAATTTAAATCTGCATGGCACTTTACTCCAATTGGCTCATTCGCTTGCTTAAACTCAACGTTGATTCTGATTCCGCAGAACTGGGGTGGGTGTGAAGAAGTATTTGTTGTTAACATTCTTTTTTCATTCGGTTTTTCCAGTTATGAGTCCTTTTTTAAAGCTGATCGTTTTGTGTTCATTTTGTTTAGTTCTTTTTTCCTAACAGATTTAATGTTTAGTATAGAGCTTAGAAAAAATTCGCAGTTTGAGATAGGCAAGAAGTAAGGCATGCAGCAACATCAGCACAGCAAAGAGCACTCCTTTAAAGGCAAGGAAGGGCAAAAATATTTTAAGTCAAGTGATACGAGTTGTACGATTTTTGAATCAAGCACGGGCAACGCCGGGCCATGCTGCTAGTAATAATAATAATAATAATAATAATATATTTTTAATTGCAGATAACTATAAGTATTTTAGTCAAGTGAATAAATAATTGAATATACAGATGACCGAACAAATAAAGTTTTTATATATATATATATATATATATATATATATATATATATATATGCATATTTCATTGAATACGACAGACAAGGTGCTTTTATTTAGTTTTTTTATACAATTTCGCATGCGATCTAATAATGCATAACACCAGTTGACAATAGCAAAAAAAAAATAGATTAATTATTTATTACAAAAAATTTAAAACCTATTTAGAACCTTATAGTTAAAAAATAATAATTCACCTAAATTAAATAGGGCAAATATTATTTACGAATTTAAATGCCCATTAAGGAATTGTATTCCTGATCAATCAAAATTCTTAAATAATTATATAGGCCACACTACAACATGCTTGACACGCAGACTCACTCTACACCTTTCTGATCATAGCTCAATTAGATCTCATCTAAATATTCATGGAGACCTACCGGACACTATTCGTAACATAATTGTTGACAGCACAAATATAATAGCATCATCTACATGCAAAAAAGGCTAAAAATAATGGAAACCTTATTAATAAAAAAAAAAAAATACTTAATAAGATTAACTTTGAATATGGACATATTATCTTGACCGTGTTTTGAAAAATGAAAACATTTCATAAAAAATACATACAACAAACTATTTCTTATTTAACAGTTAAAATATTTAATCCTTGAAAGTGGCTAAATGTATAGCCGAAAGCGATGGTATAATAAGGACATTCGGGCAGTTTTTATATAATTTATCATCCGAAAAGAAAAAAAATATTATTAGATCGCATGAGAAATTGTATAAGAAAAAATAAATAAAAGCACCTTGTCTGTCGTATTCAATGAAAACTGCCTAAACACACACACACACATATATATATATATATAATTTTATGCAAACAAAAAAAGTTATCAATCTTGTATTAAAAAAAATACTCCGATAAATAATATCACTGCTTACTTTAAATAAGTCAATAAGTAAAATATTATTTATTTTTCTAATTTGCAGGAATATTTCATTTAATCTTATTATTTTAAAAAATAGTAAACATTATTATTATTTAATTTCATAGCAGTGATACGTTATCCTTCGTATAAAATTCTAAACTTTATTAACCGAATGTTAACTTTTTCTTTTTCCATTAAATATTTTGACAATTAATTTCGTTAAAAAGACTGGTGATGGTAGCAACAACAATTTTTTTCTTTTTGAATTCTAATCGTATCACTGTCTCTTGGTAATCCATCTAGGAAAAGGAAAATTCCGAACAACAACTCGCCACGTCAAGGTGTTAACGGTACAGAGGAGTGAATGACTTCTGCGTTATGAAGTCGCGAACAATCCCCAACAGGTTTCGAAACCCTGGCTGTAAAAAAACCGTTACAAAAAGTGTCGGGTAACTTTGGGTTGACTTTTGGACCCGTACATCACTCGTGAGAACTAAAAGTCAACCCAAAAAGTCCAGTTTGACACTTCCAGTTGATAAACAGGGAGCCCGTCCCGCAGGAGAGAATCTACCTGAGGTCGAAAAATCTTTCATAGGAACAAACTTCTACACAAATAATGAATCTTCAAGTCCTCACAACCGAGATAATCTCAATAATGGCCCTATGAATTCTCCAACTAGATCTAAAACCATTCATTTAAAGAAAGAAAAGGCAAAATGGTTCTGTGAGGAGTACAAACTCGTTATGACTGCATTCTATGAAGCCCTGCACAAACCTCAGAAAAACATCACTTGACAAACATGATATTTGGTGAGAAAAGGTTGGATAAGCAATTAGAAAGTACATTAACAAAACTATATAGCCAATATAAGAAGGTACATCATGATAAATAACCGATTGACAGATCAGTCAGTTATGTGCCATGCGTGATACACGCTTAGGCGATCATGTAGCTTTTGATACATGACTGACGAGGCAGATTTTTCGCGCAGTAGGTTGTCATTTCTTTCTGCGGTAGACCAGTTGCCATCCAAAGCTATAGAACCCGGTCTGTCTTGCTATTTTCCCATAGCTGGGGGAAGAAGAAGAGGATTCATACTTTTCCCAAGGGTATTAGCACGTAAGTGAATGTAATGGATTCGACTGGAACTCGAACTCGGTTCTCCGATTCCTCAATCCGAGCCGCTATCCATTACTCCACTGAAATTAAAAAGAATAAAAAAGAACTGGAACAGAATAGGTGAATCAACAGAACATGAAAGGGAACTAGAAATAGATATAGTACTGACATCACACAAACAACAGTTCATAATGAAGAAACTGAGATACACACCAATCACTGTGAAGATAATGCTGAAGGTTTAGAAGAGATGAAAAGGCGGGATCTTAGTCGTTCAAAAGCCTGCGATAAAACGAGTTCAAAATACGTTGAGCCGAATTATTTTACAGAAAACAAGAATAGTATACTAGAAGCCAAGGAAGAAATCATGGGGCATATGTCAGAGACAAAATATTAAAATGTAGAAACGAGAACAAGGCATAACCTGAAATCTATTAAACTTTATGTAGTGACACTGGCAAATTAATATGCCTAATTTTCATAAGTGCAAGAGAAAGCCTATATAACTCGTCACTGAGACTAACGTGGAATGAAGACAAGCTTAGCGTAGGATTTTCATTGAGACGAAGAGGTATTTTGGTGGATGTAGTATAAAAGGTATGGATAAATGTGTTGTTTTGGTGATAGGAATATTGTTTTGTATGATAGGGTCAGTGGTTGTGGCTAGCTAAGTTTTATTTTAAGACAAGTGATGACCGTCCTTTTCCCCACATCCCACTTTTGGCCTTGTGCCCCATTTGTTTTATTTGCGACAATAAATATTGAAGACAAGCTTAGCGTCATCTGTGTCTGACTTCTGTTGAACTCTCTGCTTTGGGAGAGAGGAACCCGGACAAAGCTTTGCCGAAGGGTTCAAAGGGTATATTTTTGGCCGAGCCTACGGGCTCGGATAAGCCCACGTTAAACTCGGCCTTGTGCCACATACAGTCCTCGTGGGGGGGGGGTCTGTTAAATACCAAAGAAAAGCTTAGCGACTGACTAGTGCTAAACTTTGACTTCACATCACTTTACAATGCAGCACTCAAGTTAATTCTGGATGAAGTAGACCCACATATAAGTCTCATCGAAGCAATATATGCATCAGCAATAGCAGCAACTAAAACAAATTAAACAACAAAGTAAGAAAGGCAGCCTCACAAATATGAAGATCCACATTGGAAAAGAAAAATAGAGGAAGAAATTGAACAAATTAGAAGTGAATTATCAGTACTCGATGAACTGGCAAGAGAAACAAATGTAAGGACTGGAAATGGCAGAAGAGTCAAAAGAATATACAAAATTAAGGAGTGAAAATGAAGTCATATCAGCTAAAGAAAAATAAAGCAAATAATACAACTGAAGGCTCAAAGAATAAGACGTTATGAAAATAAGATCAAGATTCTACAGACAGAACAAGATCTTTCAAATCGACGCGAAGAAATTTTACAGAGAAATAGGCAAGCAAAAAATTGAAGTGACCCCCCCCAACCACCAACAATGGAAGAGGTTATACAATTCTGGGAAAAGTATGATAAACCAGAAAAAAACATGGGTGGAAATTACAGAAGAGCAGGTTGAATGTGCACTGAAAAAAAAAAAAAAAAAAAACACACACACACACACACACACACACACACACAACAACCAGAAGTCTCCAGGAATAGATAAAATTCTTAACTTTAAATACATTATCTATTATCTAAATGCAGCACACACAAAAATAGCCAAAGAACTTCAAGAAATGGTCAATGTTCCTACTAAAATTCCGGCATGGGTAACCAAGAATAGTGACACAAATGTTCCCAAAATACTACAGATCAATTACAAGTGATGATGATAATAATAATAATAATAATAATAATAATAATATCGTTTAGCTAAATACTATTATTACGGAGTCGGGCTGAACAGAATTGGCCGTCTAAGGTAAAATTATAGCATACTGTAGTGAATGGTGGGGATAAAATTAGCATAAGGGAAGCATTAACTTCGGATATAAAACGCAGGTAGTATTATTTTTAAGCACATCTTATATGCCATCATAATGTTCTCATCTTGGTTTCCGTGCTTAGGCGATATTTCATATCAGTTAACAATCAACCTTATTAACCTTTGTGTCCCGTTCTGTTACTGCCAGTTAACCCGATATGTATTAATCTACGCTTTAATCCACAAGAGACAAACGGCATAATGCATTAAAACACACTCCACTTGAGTACAGATATTAGGTTTAAGTTTCTCGAATTTCAACACTAGACTATCCAAATAATATCTATCCCAATGGATTAAAGTATGAACTGTGAGTTCAATCCCTGGGTCTGGAAGTGCTGAAAAGGTAACTTTCTCTGGCCCAGTGGAACAAAACGAGCAAGTTACACAAGGGTGAATAAGACTAATGCATATTAGATTTTTAGTGACATAAAACTTACTAATTAACCTATAGCTGGGGGAGGAGAGGTGGAGTCATAACTTTCCCAATGTTACCTGCATGTAGGTGAATGTAATGAATCCAACGAATTAGAAATCAGCTCTCTGATTAACAATTCTGAGCGATTATCTAATACACCATCCGCACATCCAAACTTACGGTACTTAATATTCCCAAGCGTTCACTCATCTAGGTAATGACGAGGTACGACGTTGCTTAACTACGGTGATTGCAAAGGTATGTGACTGTAAGTCTTTGTTTTCTATAAAGGTCTACTATATAAATAATATCTTATGTAAAACAATTAAGTTTTTTTTTCGTAAGCTTGCTCACACTAACTTAAAACCAAATGAAAAATCACCATAGATGTATTAAATTTAATTTTTATCAGTGTCCATCAACATCTGGCATAGATTGCACTTGAAAAACAAGAGAATAGAAAGTTCTCTAAATATGTACTTACATAACCCAGGAAAGAGTGGCAAGTCTTAAGCCATAACTCTTAAATAAATCATAACAAAACAAGTTAAAATGATTTTACTATATTTTTTTAAAATTTTTACTAATTCGGATTAAAGGTTAAATCAGTAAAGGCGATAATAACGCGGGATTTAAAATAACAACAAACACATTCTAATCAGTAACAATTGCATATTAATTCTAAATGCAAATTTATAATTAAATCAATTTAAATTGATCCAATAACGCTTAATTTTTAACGTCTAATGAGAATTTAGGAAGTGCCTGATACAGCGTTTACCATTTCACTGTTAAAGAAGTTATCGAGTGCTTTCCCGAGCAAGAGTCATTAGTCAGCTAATCTTGCAAATCATTACGAACTGAGTCAAGTTCAATGATCATAGCGTATCCAACACTTACAGGTTTGTGCTAGACTAAGATAAGTTTAACAAATATCAAGTTCTACTTCAACAAAAAGAAACGGTTTACAAGAAGTTGAGGTACTACTCTTGTGGATAAATGCTAAACTAAACTAAGTTTGGAAAATACGCAAATTCTTTAACGGCAGTTAACAAGTCTGACAGTTCTTTATTGGCATACTGAGTTCAATCCTTCCCAGTTGACAAATAATTTTAACTATGTACCAAACTCTAATAAGCGAATGAAATATCTCACTAAGTAGTCTGGCAGCTTGTTTCCAAATATGCCCATCTAATAGTTAAGCCCCGTGCTAGACGCTTGCTCAGGCATATTTGTGTTTCCATACCCACAAAAACCAATCTGTGGTCTATACAACTATGCTGAACAGACCTAAGTTACAGTTTTTGGTAGAGAGCACATATCCTTACCTTATCAGTTGTTGAACAAATCTAGTACACTCAAACACTAGGTCACGATGACTTTTAACTTCGTACTACCATCGACGAATCATGACCAATTTCGTATACATAATTTTCCACACAAGGTGTGGGTTAACTTGTAGTACTGTTGTTAGACGCTTTTATCCTCTTTTTTTATCTTTATGTCCTTGGGCTATGTGTCCTTTTTATCCACTGGGCCATGTGTTACGAAGTGGATAAAAACGTTGGTTGAAGCAACCCAATGATTTGACCCAAAGAGTTGTGAGTTCAATACCTGGCCACAGCAGAGGTGAACACAAAATTGGAGAGTTGAGTTAACGAAGGGAAATAACTGAAACTGAGATATCCAGAAAAGGCATGGCACGTAGAACAAGAACAATATACCCCCGTGAACTAAATAAAGGGTTCGGTTCACTTGAAGAAAGCCGAGACGTACAACGGCCGAAACATCGTGAAGATGACAATGAAGACGAAGGCAACAATCTGAACAATGTAAATAGAGTAAAATAGTTACTATTTCTTTGCTTGAAATTAAGATAACTGCTGCATCCAACCAATTATGTTATTAATGCAAGCAGAAAATTCTTAAGATCTTATCTGAAAGACGGAAATAAGAAATCCTACGCTCAAATGAATCCAAACCAAAACTAAACTGAATTAGCACTCAGTTTGTCAAGTGCATTTTAACACCATTTTTTTTTGTTTTATGCGAAGCCCATATTTTGTATTTTCTATTGCAGTTATGGTTTCCTGCAATACAGTTGTCTTTTGGTATTTCCGGTGGTTTGGTTCACTGTGGATACCAAAATCCGCAGAAGTTTAGAACCCTTATATAAAATGACGTAGTATTTGCATATAATCTAGGAAGGCCCCGCACACTTTAAATTGTCTCTACATTACTTATAATACTAAATACAATGTAAATCACATTTTTCTGTCAAAAGCTTGTGTAAAACTAAAGTTTATAATCAGTGTTTCTACTCTTTGGACAAATTTCTGATATAATAATTATTGGTGTATATTTTATAGAAATGGAGATTTCTGAAACGCGAGAGCGTAAAATGGTTTTTTTTTTACTTCAAGAGAAAAAAAAAACTGAAATAATTTGTATTAGTATTATTCATAATAAAAAAGAAACTTCAGTTTAAAAAGTCTACCAAACATCAATCAATTATTGGATTTTCATAAAACTTCAGTAATTGTTTAATAAAGAACGATTTTCAAAAATATCATTTTTAACTCAATATTTTTTTAGAAAAAGTAAAAAGATGCGAGCAACAGATTAAATTCGAACAATGCTCAAACAGTTGATACTGATGGCAAAGTGAGGGTGTTTACTTTAACGATAAAGGAGCTGGTGATGTGAAATGCCATAAATTCTGTCCCTTTGATCGTCGGCGGTATTGGTGTGGAAAAGGTGGATAAAAGTAAGTTTCTAGGCACAGACATTGCATAGGATCTCTCCTGGAGTAGCAAGCTCTCTTCATGTGCCGTGTTGCCGCAAAACGTACGCGACCGTGGCTCTCCACAATTTCCTGTCCCTTGCAGCTCTAAATAAATTGTCTTTTCGAAATTTCTAAACTTTGTTCCACCATCCATTTTCTCAAGCTTGTCAAGTATGTTATACATTGTTTTCCTCTGCTTCTCTTGTCTTTAATCCGTCATGTGAGTAACAGATTTCCCAAGCCCCCCACCCTTCCCTATTAGGTATCCCAAAAATTTCAACTACCTCTTTCTGATGTTACGTATGGGTCCTTTTTGTTTCCATTTTCTCTAAAACCCCGTCGTTGCTCACGTATTCAGTTCATTGTATGTTCAGCATCTTTCTGTAGAACCATATTTCTGTTGCTTCAAGTCTCTTCCATATCTTTGAGGAAACTGTTCAGTATTCACTGTCACACACTAGGGCAGATATCAGTACTTTTTGTTTCTAACGAAGTTTTTCTGTATCTAAATACTCTGCTTAGCTTTTGGAATGCATCTTTGGCTATCCCAATCTGTCTTTAGATCTGTGTCACATTTTCCGTCCTCTGTTACTTCTCAACTATTTAAATTTTTGTGCTCGTTTGATTTTGGGATCTTCGATTTTGTAATTTGCATTTTGTCTTTTCTTTTCGCTTTTATTCACTACCTTTTGTAGGAGCTTTTGTATCGTTCTTTCTGTGTCTTCTATTAACACTATGCCATCTGCATATCTTATGTTAAGATTGTGGCCAACAATACTGAATCCTGGTAGAACATCTAATTCTCTCAGAATTGTCTCGCTGTATAGGTTGAATCGCGTTTCTATTTAGTGAGAATACTCAGAAAAAATAATTTACAAAGGAGTTGACCTTCTACCGTTGATCTATTGGGAAGTGTAGTAGCGTACGGCCTCAATGTTTGGTATACTAGCTGTTCTGCAGCGGACAAGAGAGCCCTCCAAATAATTTATAGATATTGTCCAGAAAATAATCGGCTGCTCGCTACCATCCTTGGAGGACATTTCCAATTCTCGTTGTCGCAGCAGAAAATGAAACATTGAAAGGCAGCAGGCATCGTGGATAACACTTGTTTGAACTGTTACCCTTAGGGAAACGCTTTATCTCTATTTGTTCTAGGACAAAGAACTTGAGGATCAGTTTTTATCACTGTGCACTGCGTAAAATGAATGCTACTGCATGCCGACAACGTATTTTAAACTTGTTTTCTTCATTCGATTGTGTGTATGTGTTGGTGCACGTTGGAACTACGGTCCAATTTCATTTTACATTGCGCTGTGATAAAACGATTAAACATATTAAATGGCGGGAAGATACATAGAAAATTTGGCTTTTTGGAAATTAAGAATACTAAAATTAAGAAATATTTATGATCTCAAAATGCGAAACCCACGGTTACAAATATCCGACCTTACACCCCTAGATAATTTCTAAATCCTTAGGCTTCAGTACTAGCCATCAGTATTTTAAGTTTTTTTTTTCTTTTATCTTTGTCATATCCAAATTTATTTGATGTTCACTAAAATTTCTAACGGTCTTCCATGCTTATGTATCTCCTGTTGACAGCTTATTGCCGGAACCTTTAGCAATTTCGTCAGTCTATATTTAACAGGATTTCTAGAATACACCTAAAGAGAAAAAAAAATTCAAAAAACATATTATACTGTTTTTTAATAAAGGTTATATTTATTTACGTAACATCATATTTCGTAAAATACATCTATTGGATGCTTTAGTACGCATCATCAGTGATGTTTCTATCGAGATTCATTAGGGGTTTTAAGTCTTTTAAAATCATACCCCCTCTCCACGGTGACCCAGCCGATATTGATCGGATATCGACTTGTGTACATACTATTAGCTAGAATTTTTTTCTACCTTCCCAGCTACACAGCATGCGACTTTTCTTGTCAATTTATTACCCAATCCCTGATGACCTCTGGTTGACCTGTAATGTGCGCTCTTACATAAAAAAGGAAGCAAAAGCAGCCACAATTTCTCAGGAATATGGCGGCGTGCTTGGCTAAATATGGATTTTAAAATACATGATTATTGAAAATATATACAATACAACATACAGTGAAATTATGCGGGACGTTCCGAAAATAATGCCTCCTAAGTGTTTCGCGTAAACTACAGATACAGGGCGCACAGTAGGACCGTGGGATAGAGTAATTTTTTTAGCTACAAAACACTTTTGCCCTACTTTATCAAAGTAGTGACGTCGTTGTTATCTGGTTTGCAGATCTTTATTTTCGAACGTAACATGTCACAACATCATTATCGCCTAAATTCGCTAAAACGCATTCTTTTCTTTTTATGTGCCATATCCTTTCAGGACGTAGGCGATCATGGCTCTCCACCTCTTTCTATTCCTTGCAGCTCTCAACAAGTTCATTCCCTCTGACCACATTCTGTCATCTACTTGCTTAAGTCTGCCAGGTATGTCACGTGTTGTTTTCCCTTGTCTCTCTTTCCCTCTATTTGACCCGTGAGTATCAGATTCTCCAGGCCCTCCTTCCTTGAGTCTCTTCTTCATCTTTGAGGAAATCGTCCAACATTCGCTGCCGTAAAGAAGGACAGATGTCACGTAACAGCTCAGTATTTTCTCTTTCGTTACCAAAGAAATCTTCCTGTCTCGCAATACTCTGTCCAGGTTTTGGAATGCGTCCTTGGCCCTCCCCAAATACGTCGACCCACCTCTTAACTGCACCCTCATTCACTGTTTTCGTCCCCATAAACGTCCAGCAAGCATCAATCATTATCAATGATTGCAACTTATTTAGCAAAAAACAATTCAACGACACACCTTTTCTTCGGCAAACGCCGTTTTGCCAGAACTCCTCCTGAAAAATATATGAATTATTGGCAGAAAGGTTCCGTCTTTACTACAATATCATCTCTGATGTCAACATAATGAAATAAGAAGTGTTATTTTGGAAAGACCCTCATAAAAAGCAAAACAAAAAAATAAATTCAAAAATAGAGCAGATATTAAAACTGCACGCTATGACCTGTCAGTCAGTCATATACCATGCGTGATACATTCTCAGGCGATCATGTATCTTTCAATACATGACTGACGAGGTAGATTTTTTTCCAGCAGTAGGTTACCATTTCTTTCTGCGGTATACCAGTTGCCATCCAAGGCAATAGAACCCGGTCTGTCCTGCTTTTTATGTTGCAGTTTTTTGTGTATATGTATGTACTAGTGAGCCAGTCCAAATGACTTGACTCATTTTATAGTCCACCAATAGAAAGTTAACCAATCAGAAGACGTAGAATATTCAATCCGTCGTGTATAAAGGCGGCCATTTTGTTTACTCCCTCCGAATGTCCAGTGCCAACTTGTCAGGCGAAAGAACAAAAGGAAGCACTACTGAACTACGCTCTGCTACTTTACCGGGATATCCACTGCTAACCTGAACTACGCTTCCATACTGTCTTCGAAATATTCACTGCTAACCTCTGCATTCTATATTCAAAGACGACCGTCATCATGAACAACATTTCATCCATAGCTGGTGGGAGAAGAAGAGGATCCATACCTTTCCCAAGGGTATTAGCACATAAATGAATGTAATGGATTCGATTGAAATTAGAAGTCGGCTCTCTGATTTTTCAATCCGAGCTGCTATCCATTACTCCACCGTGTCCCCTACCTGTGACCTGAGATAATAATAATAAAAAAATGTTTCGTATAACATAGTATGAATAGTTATCATAAGCACACATAAGTATATCAAAATTTACAGTGACATCATTTACATGATGATAGTGAAATCTTAGAAGTAACTTTCTACTTTACACAGTTCAGTATTGTTTGCACAAATAATCAGCTTTAGTAGTATTCCAACGCTTAGAAAAAAGATGACTTATATGGCAATACCCGTATTCACGTGACAACATAATCATGGTTCTTCCACATACGGCATATTGTTTTAGATTTTTCACCTTCAAATTATTACATTTTTCGAAACAGAACTTTTGTTGGGTCAGCGATTTCAACGAATTCAAGATGTCGAAAAATCCAAAGCTATTCAAATTTTAAATTTTGCTGAAAAGTAGCAGATGATAGAAAGACAGGAAAGATGCTATGAATTTAAGCGCAGTACTAGATTGGCAGTAAGGTCTCATTATTTTACAATTGAAATGGCTAGATGGAACCGTGAGTACTATGCTGGCAGTTTCTTTTATTGCAGTTCTCGCCTCTCCCGGCTTATTGTTTTCTAGTCAACTTTGATCTTCAAAAACTTAAATGCAATGTCAATCGTTATCTTCTGTCTTCTTATTTTCTGTTCTTTTGTTGTTCTCGCTCCGAACACTTTCCATGGAAATAGCGATAGAACAGTGAGAGGCTCACCGTATCCCGCCTGTGCGAGAGAGGTTGGACGGTGGAAAATAATTCGTCACCCACAAGAACAAGGAAACACTTTTGAACTCTATCAAGACTGGAAAGTGAAGACTGGGCAGCTCCCACCCAAATACGACAAAAACATTCAGTAACCCCCCTGCGTTTTATTGCCCTGTTTCGGGTGAAACAAAAAAAAAAAAAAGAAGTAAAATTTGTAAAAATGAGAAGCTGATTCACAGTGAATGAGCTCAAAAAATCAGCAAAAATAAAGTAATCCCTTTATATAATTTTGTAAAAAAAAAAAAAAAAAAAAAAATATCCAGTGAATAATACAGTCAGTGTTGGGCGCCTACCGTAGCCCAATGCTCGCTAGTAACACGATTATCAACCTTACCTACTGTTCTTCCTTGATCTTGTATCAGACCAAGTTTAATAAACTAGAAGGATTTTGAGGGAGTTAGTATCATACAATTAATACTAAAAATAATTCAAGTTTTACTGGGGTGGGGATGGTTCATCATAATAGAATTACATGGACAATGTAAGGGTTTTTTTAAGCGATGACCTCGTAACTAGATAAAAGCAGAGCTCGAATGGTGATTTTCAAGGCTGTGAAGACCTCCCCTCTTGGAGGATCCGTGCAATAAATTCTTTAATCCACAAACTACATAATTTACCCTCATGCTGAAGAAACATATACAGGGTGCGGCAGAAATACCTCCCACATAATAGTAAGACAGCTAAATGAAGACACCAGTACCAATAATGTCACCATTATGTGGGAGGTGTTTCTGCCACACCCTGTAGAAACTAGCGCTGAAGAGAATTGTCTGTCATTAAAGTATAATTTATTAGGAAAATCAATTTGACTGATAAAAGGGGCAATATATTTGTTACTCTTGTATAAACTATTACTCCGACATAATGTATGATATTTTCTTTATCGTGTCTATAGTAGTTTCCCGTAATTTAAAAAAAAAGAAAGAAAGATATGAACCTAGTTTTGCATATATGTTCTCAATTCTGTAAATTTAAGCATTTTTTTCTTTTTTCTGGCGTGATGCAAAAGAAAACAAGGACTAAACAATTGCTAAAGATAAGATTCAGTAGATGTGTAAAGCAGGCCGAAGTGACTATGATGAAAAACAACAGAGAAAAAAAATATACTTTGAATAATTCGTGGAATAATTAGACCTATTCGGGATTGTAGTTTTCAAGATTACTTTACAAGCCTTGATATTCCATTAGCTAAGGCCAAATGGAGATGGAGGGTTGCATTGTTAATAGCTGCAAATTACAAATTCCATCCGCACTAGGTTTTTGCGCAGAACGTCAGTATAATCTTGGTAAATAGTTTGGGAATACTCCCTTCATCTAATTGTTGAAGATCAGTACCAGCAAGGGGGAGAAAACATGGGCCCTAACCTCAAGTACATTTCGTAAGGAATGTTATCGATTCCAGGTGTCGTTTCTGTCCCAATATTTTTCAACACTTCCTAGAACTTATCCTCTCTTATGGGATTTTCACACCTAGTTGCTTCAGTTGGATAAATAGGAGTTGAACTGAAACGGACTCGAAAATCTTTTGCGAGTAGTCACGAAATTCTGCACAGATGTCTTCGTTTCTAGTCAGGCATCGTCAATCCTGAGATGTTACACAGTCGATAACTTTACGGCTTTGCTTTCTAGAAATTAATTCAGGTAAGTTTTTACATATATCATTCAGTAGAATTCTGGAGTTTTGCTGTCAAATGCATTGCCTCGACTTTTCGATATAGTTTTAATTACTAGAGCTTGATCCTTCTCAGTAAACAAAGAGACCAGCTCTGCCTTAACCGGAGATTCTTCATCTGCATGTTTTACAGCCTTGTGTCCATCATATTCGAATACCTTTTTGTGACGTTAATCTAAGTCAACGACTATAGTAGACAACGAAAGCTTTAGAGGAGGTCACACGACTTATTTCCAGGTACGGTAGCCGTCAACTCGCGCTTTTGTGTCACTATAAACAGGTAGATATATTTAAACTGCAACAAGAATGTGCCAAATTTTTAAAAACCAGCCGCCTTAAGCTTATCTAAGTTTATTCTGACATGAACTAGCCTATGGCCCGAATAAACAATCCTACGAAAACTTGGATAATCTAAGGTAAGTTAATTCTACCTAAAAATCGACCGAACGCCACCTACCACTATCTAACCAAGTCTATTCTACCCAATTTGGATGTTTATTCCGAAATCTATCGTCCAAATCAAGTTTGGTGATAAATTCACGAAAGAGTTTTACTTCCAGGGGTATGTCAATACCCTTCTACCAATTCTGCGGTCTAAATCGGGATCATGAGCTGCATTCCATCCCCCCGACCGCTAGTACTATCTGTCTTGACGATATCACGAAGAGGCTTATCCGACGGAAAAAAAAAGTTAGATCGCCCTCCACGGTCTTCGAGGGATGGGACATGATTCCAGATGAAACGATTTATGCTAACATCCAGCACGTAAAATCTGCCTGTAGAATTTGCGACGCCATAAGAGCAAATGGCTCTCAAAATACGATTTACTAGCCAAGAGACAACTTGAAAAATATGCTAAAGCACGACCTCTTCGATAACACATACTCATAGTCACAATAAAATAGGTCATTTTGTTTTGTCTGCAGCAAATATACCTACAAAAATGGCGATACGTCATGTACGACGCTAGCCATTTTAAACGAACTTCAGGCCTTGGAATTTAACGTATTTAATCAAAGTGACATGTTTACTGGTATCGCTCAAATGAAAAATCTGCGGGGAGTTAGGACACTAATGGCTTGTTTTATGGAGACTATTTTAATTTTGAATATGCCATCTTGGGACTAGCCCCGGATGACTGGAATGTTACATTTACGGACCTTTAGAATGGGGAATATGTAGAGTGACCCTCTCTAAACAATATTATTTTAATTGCCTTAACTTTCCAAAGGTTTTGTTTGTCTCTCCCCACATGGTTCAAAGTTTCCGTGTGCTCGGTCCAATTTTAACTACAATCAGGAGTATTTCTTTGAGCCTGAGGAAAATTTAGGGTATCTGGCACGTTTTCAGAGGAAAGTTCATTAAAAAATTACCATAAAAGTGTTTATAGAAAAGGTACAGGGAAGCAAATATTGCATATATTTGCAACATTAAATATTAAATATATAATAATAAATAAATATTATTTACGAATTCAAATGCCCATTAAGGAATTGTATTCTTCAACAATCAACTTTCGTAAATAATTATATAGGCCACACTACAACATGTTTAACATGCAGACTAACTCTACACCTTTCTGTCAATAGCTCAATTAGATCTCATTTAAATATTCATATAAACCTACCGGACACTATTCGGAACATACTTGTCGACAACACTAATATAATAGCATCATCCACATGCAAAACAAGGCTAAAAATAATGCAACCCTTATTAATAAAAACAAACAAACCAAGACTTAATCATATTAACTTTGAACATGGACATAATATCTTAACCGTGTTTTGAAACGAAAAAAAAAATGAAAACATTTTATAAAACATACATACAACAAACTATTTCTAATTTTAACAGTTAAAATATAATCCTTGAAAATGGCTAAATGTATAGCCGAAAGCGCTCGATAAAAAGAACATTCGGACAGTTTTTATATAATTTATCATCTGAAAAGAAAAAAAAATATTAGATCGCATGAGAAATTGTATAAAAAACTAAATAAAAGCACATTGTCTGTCGTTTTTAATGAAATGTGCATGAAAGAAGGATTATATATATAAATATATAAATATATATATATATAAATATATATATATATATATATATATATATACACACGATAATGTCGATAATGAACTCTTCCGTCGATTTTGATATATGAGGGCCTAACAATTCAAATCAGAATGTAACCACTTGACAACTCAAACAGATGATTTGATTAGAATTACGAATTCTTTAGTGTTTAGAACCAAACACACTTTTCGGCAAATCTCATAAAGAGAAAAATGGTGCTATGTCCTTTCTAAACAGGCCTCTACTGTTTTATTATCACAGAGTTTATTTTTGGAATAATGTCCAAGGATAAGGACAGTACATGACTTTCACCAGAAAGTCATTGCATGAATTCAAAGTTTTTCTTCTAGAATAGTTACTACCCAACCAAGGAAGCCCAGTCAGTCCTTTTATTTAACTCATAGATGGAGGAAGATTAATTCATACCTTTTTTTTTTCAAAGGCATTAGTACAAAGTGAATGAAACAGAATCCACCTGAATTTGAAATCAGCTTGCTGATTTCAGTTTATATACTGATATAACCCTTATGTCACACACGTACGCATACACACACGCTGAGACACACACACACACACACACATATATATATATATATATATATATATATGGTACCAATTCGTGACCGGTAGGGATAATTCCAATGATGATATTAATCCAAAGAGAGCTCAATGTAAATTTAAATTACAGAGTATTATAATAATAAATCAAGAAAAAACCTTAAGCTCCATTTCAGTTATAATTTATTTCCGTGAATATATTTATATTCAACTCTTCAGACCTAAAGATTTATTAAGAACTTTATTAGATTTATTGAGAACTTTCGGTCTTTATATATATATATATATATATATATATATATATATATATATATATATATATATATATATATATATATATATATATATATATATATATATATATATATATATATATATATATATATATATATATATATATATATATATATAACATAAATCTTATAAATATAAGAAATTATACTCGTCCGAAAAAACCATGGGTGCCTTGATGTGTAAATAAACAGACCAATACCCAAGGGGAAAATAAGGTACAGAAAAAGAAAGAACATGTACATCAGCCGAAGACAATCGTCTAGCATCCAAGTTCAGAGTCCAAAGAAAAAAAAACCCGATACGAGTAAGTAAAATAACTAAGTGCTCAATACGCTAAGTAGAGCAAACCTGATTAAACCTAAAGAGCCAGATAAACCTACCAAGGTTTCACCTAGGCGGATCGCCAGGGAATACTGTAAGGTTTAATTATATATATTATAATTATTTTTTAAAAATAAGAAAATTATTATAAAATTACTGTTTTTAAAATAAAAAATAATTATATATATAATAATTATATATATATTATAATTATTTATATATATTTATGATAATTATGTATATAATAATTATATACTATATATTAGAATTATTTAAAAAAATTAAAAAATAATTATAAAATTATTATTTTTTTAAATAAAAAATAATTATAAAAATAATCATAAAAGATAATTATAATACTATGCTCTACGTTTTATCGAGCACTGCTTTTTAAAAATAAAAATAATTGCTACAGAACTCTCGATTTTAAATCAGACTCTTTCTTATTTTTGAATATTATATATATATATATATATATATATATATATATATATATATATATATATATACGCATGCGGTTTTATTAACATCTGCGGTTTTGTAATTACTGCCGTGTCTACTTTTAGCGACACATCACTTAAATCTGTTTAACTTGGTTGGTTGTTTTGTCCTATGACGAGAAGAGGTCATTACGGTGCTAGATGAGACAAAAACAGTTTGACATTTCATCGCTCATAACCTTTCAGTAGGGAATAGAAATCTTTATGCAGTGGCCAACTTCACTTTAAATATGCGATTTACAAGAATGTTTTACCTGTGGCCAAATTGTGTAGCCTCGTGGCGTGCGAGAAACATGACCATTATTAAAATGACTGACGCTTGGACACATAACTAATAACCATTAACAATCCTCTGTTAATATTACAAAAGTAACCCATTTATTTAGTATTGACTCATCGTCTACAAAATGTCATCAACAGCTTTAAAGAATTCTTACTCTACTTAAGTAGTGGGATTGTGTTATCGACACGCAAATGGATTCGGGGAACTAAGTTCGAACTGAGACTGATTTAATTCTATTTTTGTCTTGAGAAAATGTATTAATCCTTTTCTCTCAGATCTAGCCTCACAAAATCACCACAGTTATGCAACATAGAGCCTGATTATTGCCTCGATGGGTGACATATTGGGAATACTAAATGCTGTAAGCTTGAAAGTGCGGGTGGTGTAATGAATAATGACTCAAAATTGTTAATCGTAGAGATAAGTTCTAATTCCATTTGGGTCCGTTATATTCATTTAGGCGCAAAAAAAAAAAATAAAACATTGGGAAAGGTATGAATTCACCTCTCCCCCCAGCTATGGGTTAATTATTAAGACTTTTGTCACAAGATAACATTATTATCTCCGTCCCACCAAATTATTACACTTTAAAAATATTTTCTAGTTTTAAATAACCTGAAAAGAATTGAAAAATCGTAAAAGAAAAATCAATCAATCAATCTATCTCTCTCCATCTCTCTCTTCCCCTCTCTCTCTTCCCCTCTCTCTCTTTCTGTTTGTGCGTTTATTTCTTAGCGGGAGAGTTGCGTAAATAACCTTCAAAGGGTTGTTAAGGCGAAGAAAACGACTCAATCGGTCAATACCTGAGACAAAACAGACTTGTCACTTACCTGTCATAACAGTTGTAAGAGCAAGAGTTTTAATATTGTTTTGATAATTTTCCCCCAATACAACGCACAAGAGCCACTCAAGATAGAGCGTTACTGTGTGGTATTGTATGAGTGAACCAGAAACCCAATCCTAAACAACAATCAAGGGATAAACCTCTACTCCTGTTCAAAAGACCGTGTGAACCAGACGATAGACAAACGTATCTACTCCTATTGGGAAAAGAAAAAAATAGTAATAATTTCTGAATAAAATTTCAGATTTCAGTCGGAGCCGTCAGAAGTAGAGAATTGAAGGAACCGGAAACCCAATCCAGCTTGAATAAACCACTCTCTCATGAATACGTAACCTGAGTTATGCGTTGTTATCTGGACCGCCATTTTCATCTTTATTATTATATTCACAACGTTTCAACTTTTGTATCGTACTCAGGAATGTGTTGCCGTTTTCGATAGCCTGCAAGGAAATTTGAAACGAACCTGTTATTTAATCCATGAGGGCATATTGTTCGCATTCTGTTTTTTAAGATTAGGAGATATTTCATATCAGTGACATAGTGGATTAAAGTGTCAGTTGAAGCATATCTCGTTCCCTGGCAGTTGTAAGTTAAATGCCTAGTTTTGGTAGTGCTAAAAAGTCACATGCATTCAGTGGAAGAAACGGGTAAGCTTCACAAAGCTATAGAATACCCACTGAGCATGGAAAGGGGGTTGAGAGCAATTTACTCCTGTTGAATAAAGGGTTCGGTAAGGATGGCGTAAAAGATTGATTCGTTCCTAGTAAGTATCAAACGCAGTAGGATAAAAGACAAGAGAGAAAGGAGGATTGTTGATAAAACATGATGGGGATATTGGAAAGTACCTTTGCCAAGCAGTGAACTCAAGTGGCTGATAATAATGATGATATCGATATTATTGTCATATATATATATATATATATATATATATATATATATATATATATATATATATATATATATATAATCGACTCTCCCGTCGCGTTCGACGTATGAGGGTCAGGCCGATAAGTCCCCAGGAAACCGACATCCCGACACCGGCACATGAGATTTGATTATAGTGGTGAAGGCCTCGTGCAGGACCAGCCACACTTTTTGAGGGACGAATACAGAAACCTGGTGCACCGAAGCATGCCACAAGGTTGCCAAACGACCCTCCGCAGGTTTTGAATTCAGAGTTGTCCTTCTCCTAGACCAGTTGCCATCCAAGGTTATAGAACCCAGTCTGTCCTGCTATTTTGCCCATAGCTGGAGGGAGATGAAGAGGATACATACCTTTCCCAAGGGTATTAGCACGTAAGTGAATGTAATGGATTCGACTGGAATTGAACTCGGCTCTGCGATTCCTCAATATATATATATATATATATATATATATATATATATATATATATATATATATATATATATATATATAAAAGAAGGGATTAAGGAAGTTGTCGAAGAGGAAACCGGGCCTTCCCAGAATTTTTGTTTAATATTAAGAGTTATATACGGTCATGACCTAAAGATTCAGGGTGGGTTGACAAGAGGATGCATGTATGTAAATATTACGATACATTGCATATAAATTTCATCACCCCATCATATCCATCGGTGAGAGATAGAACAGTGTAGACATTAAAATGAAAACTGCGTGGTATTAGTATATTCACGGCTTACACGATCATCAGACTATATCTATCTATCTATCTATCTATCTATCTATCTATCTATCTATCTATCTATCTATCTATCTATCTCTCTCTCTCTCTCTCTATATATATATATATATATATATATATATATATATACATTTAAAATTGATACAAATAAAAGATTTGTCACTTAGCTGATTGATGTTACTTTAAATATTTCGACTCCAGCGTTTCATAGATTAACCCTCCAAAATCACTCTGTCCCCTCGTCAGGTAAAATATATATATATATATATATATATATATATATATATATATATATATATATATATATACTATGCCTTTTGAAATACATACATACATATATATATATATGCACACACACACACACACACACACACACACACACACACACACATATATATATATATATATAACTGACACTGTCAACACCGAATGTTGACTGTTTTATGCTTGAACGTGATCTTCATGGATTGAAGATTGCGTTCAAGCATGAAACAGACTGTCACCACTCGGTGTTGACATCAGTTTTCGCTCTTATATTTATACACGTTATAACTCTAACCCTAACCCTCTATCCCGGATAGCTTGTAGTACTCACTTCCGGCTTCGTGCTTCCCAGTCAACTTGGATCATCAAAAAATTAAGCGCAATGTTAATCGTTACCTTCTGTCTTGTTAATTCCTGTACTTTTATTGTTCCATCTCCTTAATAGTAGTTTTCCTCATAGTCTCTAACACTCAGTAACTCCTTGCGTCTTAGTGGCGGTATTACCTTGCTTGGGGTAAAGTGATTAAAAATAAATGTATATGACACGTCCATTTTGACATGTTTCATGTTGTCAGAAAATTAATTTTATTTCAACGCAATCTTTATTAGCAAAACAAAACAGGATGCACGTTAAGGATATGGACACTTCTTTTTTTTATTTTAAATCTATCGTTTTAGAAATTAGATGTTAACTGATTTTAACTCAGTTTTTATTTTCTTTGTTCATTCATTTCAAAGTTTACAGAATCCATATTTAGTAAGAGCAGGCAATAAACCGAAATAGCCTTAGGGATTCGTATGTCATAGCTCTTTCAATGAATCTTCATCTAAGTAAACCACAGACGAGTTTTGTTTTTAAAATAAGCAAAAAAGTACAAATGTGGTCATGTTTGAATCAGGTTGAATAAAGTAATCCTGCTTTTTTAATCGTCAAATATAATGCGGTCAAATGCAGACTTTCTTTCGTTCACATTTATTTGCTGCTTTCTTAATGAATGTGCAATTTTAGAGCACCAAACAGAAACTGGCGGTCATTAGCTTGTTAGATCAGCATGATAACTTGTACAAAACGCAGCTGTCCTTTGCACGTAGTCACTGATGTAAATGAATACACGAAGGCTTGCACTTCAGAAAAAGTTACAAATGTCGCTGCCACTTTCACTTGCTATTCATTCCGATGAGTCAGGTTGAAGAGTGGGAGGTTCGAAGAACAAGTTATGCAGATGTCTAAGAAAGAAAGAAAGAGAGAGAGAGAGAGAGAGAGAGAGAGGCAGGAGAAATGAGAGAATTGTGTGAGAGAAGAGAGAGATAGGCGGGAGAAATAAGAGAATTGGGAGAGAGGAGTGAGTGATTGGGAGAGACTGTGTATGAGTACAAACATTTTTTTCTTCAGATTTTATGGGATTTAAATTATTTTCGTAACTTCTGAACCCTTCCATTCCACACACACACACGCACACATACATATATATGATGATTGTCATCTCGTTTTCGAGTATGACTATCACTGCAAGGCTCAGATGTGACTTATGCTATCACGCATTGCCTGTCCATAACATTTTCCAAGTAGAGAAAGATTTTGCAAGGGTCAATTCCATTCTCTAAGCAAGAGCAGCATGTGCTCTGTTATATACCGTACCTATGAACACTAATAGGTATGTCCCAATCCTCATAAATACGTTGGATACTATTGTGTGTGTGTGTCGGGGGGGGGGGGGCTAATATGCCGTCTAAATAGTCCCCCACTAGCAGTGGTTTACCTACTTCTGGCGAGTATTCTATTTTGTTGATGTTATAAAGATTACCATTTCATTTCCAACCTCCGTTTTGGTTATTCTTCATTCAGTGACCCCTTTTAGGTGACAACATGCCCCAAAAGAAGAACCAGTCAACATCATCGGATAATGTCAAGCCGTAGGTGTTCCACATTAATATTCCTCCTCGTTGTTGGATATGTTAGCAAAAACTTAGGGGGTAAAACTATACCAGAAAAGTCCGGCATAGGAACCGGATTAATCACCAATAACGCGGCCAAAAGGCTGATACCACTGGGTTACATAGTATTAGTAACACTCATAAAATGACCTAACTATATATATATATATATATATATATATATATATATATATATATATATATATATATATATATATATATATATATATATATATATATGGATGGCCCTAGTCGTAAGCCGAGTTTCATGATCACGCGATCTTCAAACTACTTGAACGCTTGCATTCTAGTCGTCTGAAGATCGTGTGAGCGTGAAACACGGGTTACAACTAGGGCTATCCTTTCGTAGGAATTAACGTTGTTAAACATTTTTGCACTATCTAGGCTTCGAGCACTTTACTGAGTACGTAAGGTTACCTTTAGGACTTTTTTCTTTTTTCAGTATTGTCGTTTTTGTTCGAGACTTTTGTTTGGGCAAATTATCCGCGGGTCTCATAAACGGTTTGGGTTTTTCATCTATATATATATGTGTGTGTGTGTGTGTGTGTGTGTGGTGCGATGTATAAATTGGCGTCTAACTTGCGCAAAAATGAAAATAACACTTACATCTTATTTTAACGGGTATATTTACCAAAATTACACAAAAAATATCTTGAAATACTAAAGAGTAAATTTATTCAATAAAATCGCCATTCGCTTCAACCACATATACATAGGCTCTTTCGGCAGTCACCCTCTTGACCCAGGGCAGCACTACCTCTTCAAAGCACTTGATGTAGACATCCGTCTAGAACCTGAGGCCCTCACCAACAAATTCGGTAGTTCTTTTCTAATCAGAACAATCAGAGTGGGTTTCCCGAGCTGCCGTACCTTCGTAATCACCATTAAACTCATCCAACCTTTTCCGAATCCTCTGCACTGTCCGCAGATTGACATCCAAACACTCTAACATTTTCGTATTGGAACTTCGAGCGTGAAGGCCAAGCAGTATAGCAAGCCGTTTCCAAATTTTTGGCGGAGTTAATTGCGACATGGTGTTCTTATTCTCACAGACTGTGCCCAACTGACACTACTATACTGTGCAGTCGACAAAATAATAAAATAGATAACGCGCATGCGCGAAATTAAAAATATAAAATGGCGACAATTTAGCCATAGTAACCTGTGTGTGTGTATATATATATATATATATATATATATATATATATATATATATATAGGTAAAAAAATCCGTGGGTAAGTAATCCAAGTAGATCCTGTTAATATAAAATATTAAAACTGATTCACAAAAGAGAGCTCAATATAATTTTTATTAAGTAAATTACAATCAATGAAATCCAAACAAATTATCCCATACAGATGGCAATTTCGTCCTCGGGAAAAATAAATTTCCCTGGTCTCAATGCAAATACATTTGTTAATATATATATATATATATATATATATATATATATGACGATGCATCTAGCATGAAACAGACTGTCGCCTCTAAGTGTTGACTTCTATGTTCACTTTAATATTTACACACGCTCTATCTCTGATATTGAGCACTTTATCCCATAAATATAGCACATCTTAAGACTACATTTCTTCATATATATATATATATATATATATATTATTAATTTTTAAGGGTTTTTCTTTCATCTTATTCAATTGCATTTTACCGCAGGTCAGGGGTCGCATTTTTTTCAGCAATATTTCTGATTTAACGCTTGTCGGATGTAAAATACAAACGAAAAAATCATTAAATTTGACAAAAATAAGAAAATTAATAATAAAGCTTCATTTAAGAAATCCTGTTGGATATTAATTAGTTACAATTCAAGCTACTTAATGTTTAATTCTCTTAAGATGCAAAAATATGAGTTCACGAGTTTCGTAAGATATTAAGGAAGCAATATGAATAACAGCTGTAGCAACAGTAGATGTGTCTAAAGAAAGATAAGCTGACAGAACACACCCCTCTTCAAGCTGGTTTTGAATAGTGTCTTCCTACCCAGTGATTGGCTGCCTTACCAGGGGTAAATATCCATGTCTTCCTTATAAGAATTATTGTGATTACTGCTGTGAATAATGGAATGCGTATCGAACAGATTGCAGGAGTAATGTTATGTGAGGTGACTTTTCGAATCAGTGTACCACGTGATCAATTTTCAAATAATTATAATAATAATAACATATTCTTGTCATTTTTTTTAATATTATATATATTTAAAAAAAAAAGAAGAAAGGTTCGGCCTTGTGCTATATCTAAGCTACGCTTAGAAAATCATTTTCCCCCCACATTAAACCGACCTTGTATTACAACCTGACCTCGTCGGGGGTTGAGTACATACAAATTAAGAATAGAGGGGTCTGCAAACTAGGTACACAGTAAGTAGTATACCAGCATTATAATAGTGGTTCTAAGATTCATTTAGTACTAGGATTCATTTAAATCTTTTTTAATATATTTACGTTCATAATATTTTATTATAATACATTCACTATAATGTTTACATTTTAATAAATAAAAATAATAAATGTTTTGCAGGCAAAGTGGTAATTCAATAATGGCTGTTAATTTAACGGAAGAGGAGCGGAAATGGATTTTGAAACACAACTGGAAGACATTATTGTTATTAATAATCAAGAGTGGTCTCCCCTTGTTTTTGTTACTCTCCTCTTTGAGATAGCTATTTCTGTTTATTGGGACTATAAAAAGACATTATACGCGGACCTTGTATTCTCAGCTGAATAAATCTTTTGAGGGATGGACGGTTCTTACTAACATCTGTTTTGTTTTAGTTTGTTTTTGGTTTAATTTTAGTTCGTTTCATTCCCTCCCCCTCATTTCAAGTTTCATGAAATCTTTATATATTTTTGTATTTAGTCATTTTAAGATTTTTATATCATGGGGTGTTTTCGTAGGTTCCCCCTGTGAATATGTCGTATTGTGGTATATGTAGGATTGAATGGTGATGAATGAGTTCTTGTGGTAAATGAATCAATGGTATTGAATGAATAAGTCGTGATCGTGATTAACTAGGACTCAGATAGCGAAGACCAGCCTCTCTCCATTTCCCATTTGGCCATGTGCCACAATTATTGTATATTTTACAATAATAAATAAACAGTTGAATAAAGCTTTCTTAATGCCTACACCTGCGTCCTTTTGTCATTACAGTTATTATTTATATGTTTGTACAGTGTAACCCGGATATAAGAGAGTTGCCGGGACCGGAGAAGAAGTCTCTTATATCCGGGTTTCTCTTATATCCCGGTTTGGTCTATTTTGTATACATTAACACAGGCTCTAATTTGGGACCAGAGAAAATCTCTCTGATATCCGGGTTTCTCTTATATCCGGGTTTCGCTTATATCCGGGTTTCTCTTATATCCGGGTCTCTTATATCCGGGTTACACTGTATAATCAATACATTACGTTTTATGCGCACGTTTTGTTTTTCATTACTGTATACCTACTTTTGCATTCCCTGCATAACCAATGATTTTAAAAGGGAATTACATTGCACGCTTTGTAATGTTACACTGTTTCGGAAAATCGTCTCATATAACATTCCTGCTGCAGTAAGTTGGATCTACATTAAAACAGTGATTTGATATCAGTGAATATATCTATGTTAAATGTTTATATAAACTATGGCATTATGCATAGGGTTACTAAACAAATATATCAAAAACTTCGTTAGACGTAATGAGTACTTATAAATATTTAGTTTATTTTAGCACCAACTGCATTAGAATTTAAATCCTGAATACGAAACAATGGATACTGTTGTATTTTAATGCTAACTTCATTTGTGCATTTCCAAGACACACTTTCTTCATTAAGTTTTCTCGTGTACGCAGACCGGTAGATGAAATAAATACTGTTTAAAATAAATGGAGCATTTTCTCAAATACGGGTGTATCCATTAAAAATAATGCTTGAAATAATATATATTAAGTTTTATTAAATTAAATCGAAAAGGTATGTTTGTTACATTTTTATTGTATTTTTAAAATTTTCATATAAATTTTTGTATATACAAATAAAAATTGTGGATAACCTGCATAAAGTATATATCTTTGTTGTGTTGTTCGAATACTTTCAAACTTCCCAGTCATTAACAAGAACTATTTTTTTTCAGTGTACTAGGCAATATTTTTTGGCTAAATTCCGGCATAATTTGTCCAATTTTATTTGAATTCAAATATACGCGTATCGTATAGGTGAGGCATGTATAAAATAGCTTCCCGATTGCAAAAGGAAAAGTATATACCAATTATTTATACGTATTAATATTTTATAAGGTTATTAAATATATATACACACTTTAAAGCATCATGTCCTGTGCTAAAAGGTATTTTATTTAATGCTGGTTGTTTCATTTGAATACTAATAGCTTCGAGTCTGCCATATTGACACCATTGAGGTATTTGATGATGACCGAGAACGTCGATAGTACAGAACAAAGATATAAATGTTGGGCAGTTTATATACAATTTTGACATGGATGACAACAAATATATATGTATATATATATATATATATATATATATATATATATATATATATATATATATATATATATATATATATATATATATATATATATATATATGTATGTATATATATGTATATATATATATATATATATATATATATATATATATATATATATATATGTGTATATATATATATATATATATATATATATATATATATATATATATATATATATATATATATATATATATATATACATATATATATATATATATATATATATATATATATATATATATATATATATATATATATATACATATATATATACATATATATATACATATATATATATATATATATATATATATATATATATATATATATATATATATATATATATATATATATATATATATATATATATATATATATATATATATATATATATATATACATATATATACATATATATATATATATATATATATATATATATATATATATATATATATATATATATATATATATATATATATATATATATATATATATATATATATATATATATATATATATACACATATATATATATATATATATATATACATATATATATATATATATATATATATATATATATATATATATATATATATATATATATATATATATATATATATATATATATATATATATATATATATATATATATATATATATATATATATATATATATATATATACATATATATATATACATATATACACACACACACATATATATATATATATATATATATATGAGAGAGAGAGAGAGTGAGAAAGGTTCATCCCGCGGCCCACTCGAGTTAGAGTGTTATGTCAGAAGGCAATTTGTGCAGATAGGAGGGGAAGATAACGATTAACCCTAGCCTTGACCACGTTAAGACTGTAGTGATCGGGGAAACATCCTTTTGGAAGTCGGTTACACAGAGCAAGGGTTCGCGGGAAGAAGCTGTTCGAGTGGAACTTATTTCTCACCAATGGAATGTGGAGAAAATGTGAGTGGTTTTCTACTATGTAAGTGACATGGCGTGTCCTTGCCGCGAAGTTTTGAATTGGCGGAATTTAGTTCGTCCGAGCACTTTCGGTGGAAGTAGCGATATAGTGGAGAAATGTATGGCGTCTCGGATTGAAGAATCGGAGAGCCGAGTTCTAATTCTAGTCGTGTTCATTGCATACACGCACATCTCTTCTCCCACTCACAGCTATGGGTAGACAGACTGGGTCCTATAGCCTTGGGTGGCGAACGGTCTAGAAGGACAACTCTGAATTCAAAACCTACGGAGGGTCGTTTGGAAATCTTGTGATATAATGTGGACCAGTTCTCTGTCAAGTGTGGTTGGTTTTGCACAAGCCTTCACCAAAATAATCAAATGGTACGTACGGGTAGTCTGGCTGTTGTTTCCAAGAACTGAGCTGCTTGACCCTCATACGTCAAAAAGACGGGAGAGCCAGTATATATATTTCTTTTATTACGTAGATAAGAGTGTCCTATTTCAAATTTCTTCTTTTGTTGACGTATTTCTTTTTTTAAAATTGTGAGAACAATAACACAGGAACGCTATTAAAAGCCACCATTTTGAAAAATCGCTAAGTGTGTAAGTGAACTGTCAGTGGCTAAAAATATTTATATATATGTAATTTATCTGGGCTATTTTTAAATAACAGTTATCATAAAATTGTAGTAGTGAAGCACATACAATATGAGAGTGTTATTTGGTATAATTGATGTGAAGGGAAGGATATTAACATTGGACTGAGTTACTGAATGTAATGTATTTGACAGCATAATAGACGCACGGGCATGCTTGTTGGTCCACACTTCACATAGGGCATATTCATGAAAATATTTAAAATGTTTAAAGCAAGCTATCAGTCAATTAGAAAACATTACCAAAGCACTTTGACTACAGTATAAAACCTTACTATATATAAAAAGCAAATCAGCAGTACATCTGAACGTAAAGAAATCACAATAGTGAAAATATCCAATATTGCAGTAATAAAACAGAATATTGCCGGTACATTGTCACGATTATTCTTTTAGAGAACCAATAATAATAATAATAATAAAAAGCTATAAACAGCTTGGCTGTACTTGTGGTACAATACATTTTCAACATCCTTAACTGGATCATAGCTGACATTGAACCAAAACGAGAAAGCCTCTCACTAACATTAAGCCAAAACGAGAAAGCTTCTCACTTGCCAATGCATGCATCATCTTAAGGCTGATGTTGAACGTCTGTATTTGTCCAGATCCGAAGGAGGCAGAGGATTAGTTCAACTAGAACTGTCTTACAAAACAACAACAATCAGCCTTTAAATATACCTGAAAGCTGCAGAAGACTGGGTGATGATCTGTGTCAAAGAGCATTTAAGAATTAAGAAACTGTATTCAATAAGAAAGGAAGGTATCAAGTTCAAAATTGAATTTCAAGTGGGTGAAGAAATGCTAATAAAACATAATACACTTACTGAAGCGGCAAAAACCTTAAAAAAGTAAAAATAAATGCAACAGACCAGATACAGAAACGATAGCAAGATAAACCTCTTCATGGCCAATATTCTGCCTGTACCAAATAATTCGAAATTACCAAGTACACTTAATGAAAAATTGTGTTAACTCGAAATGGAGATTCTATGATAAATATCCAGGAACAATTGACCATCTTGTATCAGGTTGCACGGTATTGGCAGCTACTGAATATAAAACCCGGCGTGAGCCAATATCTGCATTGGAAAATCTGCAACTTTTACGGAAAAGAAACTGCAAGTATTTGGTATGAACACCACCCAGACCCGGTTACAGAAATATGACCTGTAACAATTTTATGGGACTTTACAATACACACAGACAGAACAATTAAAGCTAATCGGCCAGACATTGTGATCAGAGACCAGAAAAAAAAATATGCCTTCTTATTGACATGGAAGTCTCTGCAGACTGTCATCTATCTTTGAAGATCTTCAAAAAAAAAAAAAAACTATCAAAATACAAGAACATTGAATTCTAAATCTCAAAAATGTGAGTGCATCAACAATTCCAGTTGTAGTTGGAGCCCTTGGATTGATTGGAAAGGGTTTCGTTAGATTCATTGAAGGGATTTCTGGTAGCCCAAGCCTTAAAGAAATGCAAAAATTATACTCACAAGTATAGCCCACACATTACGAAGGGCTTTATCTATGTAAAATATGTGTGATCTTAGTTTTTTTTTTCCTAAAAAAAAAATGTTTAGTGAAAATGTCAGGATGCCATTTCTGATCTTAGGTTTCTGGTTGGGACCCGGAAAGTAACATACCAGAAATTAAAGTAAATAAAATAACACTAATAATAGTTAAGGAAAGAGCGCGATTTAAGAAAAGAAAAACAGTGTTTGACAATGTTAAACAATATTTCGAGATTATGTCTGTCTTCATATTTAAAATGTTTTTTCAATGATATATATATATATATATATATATATATATATATATAAACAAAGCAATGATAAGTTTTTGTAAAATATACGTAACTATCCTCATGCGTTTTAAGGGTCGAAAGATCGGTAGATTCTGAATATTTTTTCAGAAAGTGCACTTTAAGATGATTGTCGAAATTAGTCGTTTGTAATAAAATGTTCTGTAATGTTTCATTACAAGACAAACAACGTTTGGGCAAAGATATAATTTTTTGTAGATTTATGTTTTTATACTTGAATTTAAAAAAAGATATAACCTGAAGAGGACAGACATATTGTCGAAATATTGTTTAACATTGTCAAACACTTCGTTTTCTTTCTTTTTCTTTTCTTAAATTCTCTGAGTGTTGAAAAATATCGGAAGAGTTACATCAAGCATTTTGTTTAATAATTGTCATATTAATAGTAATACCCAATGGAGGAGAAAGTAAGAAAGGAGTACTACAAGTGTGTGCGTCTGGAACTGAATACTGAGCTGAGTTCAAAAAACAGAATCTCAGACATAAACAGCTTTGGCTGTCCCTGTGGTACAATACAGTTTCAACATCCTTAACTGGACCATAGCTAACATTAAGCGAATGGGCGCCAAAACGAGAAAGCTTCTCACCTGTCATTGTATGCATCATCCCAAGGCTGATGTTGATCGTCTGTAAATATCTAGATCCGAAGGAGGCAGAGGATTAGTTCAACTAGAACTGTCTAACAACTGAACTTCAAATATAGCTGGAAACTACAGAAGACTGGATGATGATCTGCGTCAAAGATCATGAAAGAAGTAAGAAACTGTATTCAGTAATAAAGGAAGCCAAGTTCAAAATGGAATTTCAAATGGGCGAAGAAATGCAAGTAAAGCATAAGACACCTACTGCAGCTGCAAAATACTTAAAAAAAGAAAGCAAAGGCAAATGCAACAGACCAGATACAGAAACGATAGCAAGATAAAGCTCTTCACAGTCAATATTCTGCCGGTACTAAACAAGATGACGTAGATAAACCCTGTAACTATCAGAGGCTACTTAGTGCAGGTTTAAAAGCTGAAACCAAAAGTTTTATTCTTGTCGCACAGGACCAATGCTTGGTAACTACAAATTACCAAGTACACTTACTGAAAAATTGTGTTAGACCAAAATGCAGATTCTGTGATAAATGGAAGAATGTTTAAGAGAAATAACAAAGACAAAATTTATTAAGAGCCAAAAGACGCAAGAGGTTGTGGAGGACCATGATGTTATACGCCCGGAGGAGACACAACACATTAAAAAGAAGGTGGGCTAGGTAGAAGTGAGAGTTAAGATTATAGTTTACGCTTTGCGGGTAAAAGTAGCCTAAAGTGTAAGACACAGGGTGATATTTGTGCCATTTTTTTTTAAAGTGCATCATATAGTCTGTTATATATGGTACTTTACTAAGTCGTTAGAATAAACATAATACCCGGGATTTTCCCTCCTCAAAAAAAGAAAAAAATAACATAGTACGTAAAAAAATTATTTAACATGTACATAGTTTTCTAGAAAGCAAGTACTAATTCGTCCCTTCTTCCTCTTTCTCTCTCTCTCTCTTTCTGTCTCTGAGTTTTCAAAAAACACATATAACATCAAGTATGCAAATGCTGCCTCAGTTTAACAGTCTGTTAACTAATGGCCTTCAAACTGACATATTTCACACAGTCTTTACAATTCTCAGACGGTTAAAGTCTTCCCACGGTGTTAACTTGTGCAATTGTATTCCAACTAAGCAAATTGTTACTACTTGACTCACTGTACCATCTCCTCCTTACTGGTGTTCCACCATCAGCCAACAAGAACAACCTCTACTATTACTGTTGTGACTCATTCTCTTAATTGTTCTATTGTATTATTTACAAATATTTGATGTCTACTGTCGGCGAATGCATCAATTGGACACTGCCAGTGTGCCACTGCGCATGTCCATTGTTAACGCATGGCCAATAAACGATTTTCGACATTTCGAAAAAATTTGGAGTCGATTCTCATCAGGATTTCTTAAAAATATTTTTATTTAATGGTTCGACTTTTTGTTTGAAACAACAGGTTGACTTAGCATATTTACCAAGTTACGAGATAATTTTTGTCGGAATTATGAGATGAAGAATTATTATTTTATGCTTTACTCTTCGAACCAGCATGATGATCTTGGCTGTAGATGAGCATATCGTCTTAGTATCCCAGAATACCATCTGGGAGCCTCTGGTCAAAAAATAAGAAATCCTTCAAAATAAATTCCAGAACTTGAGTCAGGATATTGATAAAGTTCCAAACCTTGACTACAGACATTAGATGTAAGCTTCCATAATGTCAAAACTAAACAAATGGCTTAGTGTATTAAAGTGTTGGGTAAAACATTGGCAGTTGTGAGTTCGATATTTGTGTATGACGGCGCTGAAAATCACATACTATATTTCAGTAGAAGAAAAAGATGAGCGACATAAAATGAATAAAACTGTTGAGTATTAACTAATGAAATATTTCTTAAGCATGGACAGTGAAATGAGAACAATCAACCCCTGTGTATTGAATAGAGGTTTCAGTAACCTTATTATGTATAGATATACGTAACTAACCAAGAGATATACCTAACTGACCAATAAATATATCTACCTGACCAATAGATATACCTATCTGACCAATAGATATACCTACCTGACCAATAGATATACGTAACTAACCAATAGATATATCTACCTGGCCAATAGATATACATAACTGACCAATAGATATAACTACCTGACCAATAGATATACCTACCTGGCCAATAGATATTCCTAAATGACCAATAAATATACCTACCTGACCAATAAATATATCTACCTGACCAATGACTCGTACACACCATGCCACATTGCAAAGCTGTCATTATTTAGACGAATGAGGAACTACACGTTATAAGATAGCTGTCTAATTTACTTGCATTTCAATTTATAAGCAACATACCTTTCGGGCAAGTCGATGACAGAACGTGGTCTGGGGGAGGTAGCAGAGGGAAGGAACCTGTTGAGAGCTGCAAGGGATAGAGGGAGGTGGAGAGCCATGATCGTCTACGTCCTGAAAGAACATGGCACATAAAAAGAAGTAGATAGATAGACAGAACAAACCAAGATTGATTTGTATAATGTGGGTATGACATATTTTACAAACACACGAATAAGACGATTGTAAAGACCATATCGAAGCGGAATATTGCTGCTCGTTGCCATAATAATCATACTTATGATAAAACCCATTAATTGATCGTTTTAATGAATATCACCAATTGATGATTTAATCTATTTCTAACGTCACTGGCATCATTTATTTATGACTAATTGGCATATCTAGTATTCACGAGGTTACCTCATTGTCCTAGTCTGTTCCTGCAAATGAAGCGGAAAGGATATTACTATCTGAACGCTTACTCCTAGAAAAGAGGCGATAAATGGTTATAAGTCGGTGCCAGGAATGTATGACTCCATTGTGCAGGGAATGCTTCAACGAATATACTGTTCGAAATATTAAATTTAGGAACTTAATATTTACTTTATTTCCGTATACTGAATGTGGGTCTGCAGTTGGAGATTCGTCTCCAGCTTTGCTGGTCAAACTCTCTGCCTCCGGACAGAGAGGATCTCCAGACGAGGCTATGTTGAAGGGCAGAGATTCATCTCGGGAAACAGCTACCCGACACGACCCCATTTTATATGGGGTCTATGGGGTATTTTTGGTCGAGCCTACGGGCTCGGATACCACACATTAAATTCGGCCTTATGTCACATCTGACCGCGTGGGGCGGTTGGTAGATATCTTTCAGTTGGAGATTCATTGTGGAATTCCCTTCTAACCGTTGACTACTTCTACGTGCTGCTGGCGAGTCTTATGTGTTGTTCTTGTCCTAAGTATTATCGTTCGTTACCAAGCTTCGATTATTCTATTTAGTAACCTTCCCTAAGTTGCAGCATTTTTATCATTTAAAAATATTAAAATATCTTTTTTAATATTTTTTGTATATAATTAAATCGAATGTAAGCTTAAAAACTATCCTTTAAAAATGCTTTTTCTTATTTTTTTTTTTATCCATTTCACGGGTACGTCTGTGCAATCTTTTCCCGCTGATTAAGAGTTAATGAAATAATCAATTTAAATATTATCTGTCCCCTCTTCGTTATCATTTTGTTTCTGTATGGTATACAGTGTAAGTTTTAATAAACAGATACTTATACTATATATGTATGTTCTTGTTCGGTACGCTTCTTGGAATTTCCAAGAAATTTCATTGTTACTGAGTACGAAGAGTCGATGAGTACAAACAAGATAATCATGCTGGTCCCAATAGCAGATCAAATAATATGGATAATTCAATACTGCCAAAAATGACACCGAAAATAAACAAATTAACAAATCGAGATAAATCGTATAATAAAGTAGATAGCTTAATTCCCATCTTGGCAAAATAAAAGATAATTCAGGTAGCGGCCTAAAAATAAGTATTAGCAACTATTATCATTATTATTATTATTATAACTAGTAGCGGCAATTGATAGAAAGTTTTAATAGCGAGATGCAATGTAACAAAAGTCTTGGAACAATGTATTGAGATTCAATAAAACTGTTATGATGTTGATTTGGGGTTAGTAGAGACAAACGCCAAATAACACGTAACAATAAAAAGGGTTTTAATAGGTTGGTAAAAAGGTACAGAAATCGCCTGAGTAGTCAATAACTAGCTCAGCTAAGAACTTCTCGGTCTATCTATCTTCCATTATTTAAAGTCTTTGTTCACAGACGCAGCCAAGTTCATCTTCAAGAGGGGTGGTAGGTTTCCGACACAACAAAAACAGAGATAAAGAATTCCCACCGACCTGAGTATGACTATAAACTACATCCACGTCCTCGGTAAGACGATAAACTACGTCCAACAACAAGGCATCTTTCTGACCAGGAGGTTTTGCGGAGGGTGGAATCACCTGTTAATTGCTGGTGTTCCCAGGTCCACCCCGACTCCGGGTGGTAGCACCTATCAAAATCCCAGTTATGGGAAAATAGTCCCCCCCCCCCACAGAAAGGGGATCAAAACACTACGAAAGTATAAAAATAGGCAACACATTTTTGAAAAAAAAAAAGAAAAAAGAAAAAAGATTACCTGCAATATCTTTTTGGAAAGAAAAATATTACCAGCAATACATTTTTTGAAAAATATTACCAGCAATACATTTTGGAGAAAAAATAATTACCAGCAATATATTTTGGAAAAAAAAATTACCAGCAATACTCTTTGAGAAAAAAAAATATTACAATTAATAAAATCGCCATTGGCCTCAACCACGGCCTCCAGACAACTTCGGAATCTCCTGCATCTCTTCTGGACAGTCTCCTTGTTTAAGTTGGTGAATGCTGCCATAATTCTTACTTTCAGTTCATTTTTGGCGCTAAAAGGAGGTTTTTTGGTGTCTCGGTCGACTGCTCCTCACACATAATAATCAAGGGGGCTGCAGTCTGAGGAGATAGGTGGCGAGATATAAGGGGTTATGTGGTCGCAGAAATTGTCTGGGTTCTCCTGCCTGTGTGGCATGATGAAGAGTCATGTGGCCAGACATAGGGTCTTCCAACATCCAAACCCTTGATCAGAACGGCACTATCTCTTCAAGGCACTTGATGTAGGCCTTCGTGTTGAGTCTGAGGCCATCACCAATAAATTCGGAAGTTCTTATCAGAACGATCAGAGTGAGTTTTTCGAGATGCCGTACTTTCGTAATCCCCATTAGATTCATCCAACTCTTTCCGAATCCTCTACACTGTCATCATACACTCTGAAATGTTCGTATTGAAGCTTCCGGCGCGAATGCCAAGCAGTACAGCATGCTGTTTCTAGCGGAGTGAATTGCGTCATGGTACTCTTTTTCTCAGAGACGGTGCCCAACTGATCCTACTATACCGTACAGTCGACGAAATAAAAAAAAACAAACAACGCGCATGCGCGAAATTAAAAATATAAAATGGCGACAATTTACCCATCGTACCCTTTAAGAAGGTTCATCAAATTTAACTTTGATCGACTTCAACGATAGGGCATAATGTGTATGAGTAACGGTTACATGCAAATATTGGCCTAGCCAGCCTCCACAGAAATCGATACGGAGATTTTATTTTCTGATCATTTCATACCGAACAAGGTAATAAAGCCACTAAGATGCAAATAGTGTTACTGCGTGTGAGAGAATACGAGAAAAAAGGAAACACTATTAAAGTGAGAGAGGGAGAAAATTAAAAGAACAGGAATTAAGGAGATAACGATTGACATTCATTTAAATTTTGACTTGGAAGCAAGAAGCCGAAAAATAGTTGCACAAGCAAGAAGTGCGACAGAAGAAGCTATTAGCATAGAACTATATAACCACTGCTTCAACGACGTTTGCTTTTCAGCTTGTTGGAAATCTTCACCTGTTGTACCTGTCTGGAGACCCTTATGACCCATCTAACTACCGTCCTATCAATCTCCTACCACTCTTCGTCAGTCTTTGAAACTTTAATCAACGCCAAAGTGGTTAAGCACCTCAAATTCCATGATCTCCTCTCTGACTAGCAATATGGTTTCCGCTTTGTCCGATCTACCACTGATGTGCTCACGGCCTAAACTGAATTTGTTTACCAAGCACTTAACAATGACAGAGAAGCTCGGGACGTGGTTCTAGATATTTCTAAAGCGTTTGATAGGGTTTGGCATACTGGCCTTCCTCGCAAGCTTCAGGGATACGGAATTTCAAGACGATTATTTGGCTTGATACAATCATTTCTGTCAAACTGTGTAATGAAGGTCGTCCTTAACGGATTATCCTTCAGTTCCTTTCTCATGAACGCAGGTGCTCCCCAAGGATCTATCCTGGGTTCTACACGGTTTCTGATCTTCATTAACGATCTTCCCGATGTCATCAGTTCCCAAGTAGGCATCTATGCAGATGACACTACTATTTACTCTTGCCTCAATAGCAAATCCGGCATCGCTGACAAAACTAACCTGGCTGGTCTCGAAAACGACCTCCAATTGCTTCATGTCTTGCACTTTCCGTTTGTGAAACTCCCTTTCTCTTACTTACTTCCCTGATAGCTATAACTATAACTATTCAAATGTAATGTCAGTCGACATCTTTAGATGCCTTTATCTAATTACCCGTCCTTCTCTTCATCCTTTCCTCTATTGTGTCTCTTTCTTCTGGCTCCCACTCTCTGTACCCACTTGCGTGCTAGTGGAACTCCAGTCATGCTTGGGGTGAAATGCTTAAAAAAAAAAAGAACATGCTTACATCTAGCCATTTCAAATGTAAGATGATGGAACCTAAGTTAATTGATAAAGGATGAATATAACACGGGAATTAATTACTTGGAACCAAGGAATAACCGACGATGATCTTGTTTACATATTTTAAAAGTTTGATACAAGGCCTCAACCTTGGTGTATTGATTGAGTCATTTATTTGTTTATTTTACGGTTTATCAACTCTTTGTGTGTTAAACCAGAACATATTTTGTATTGTATAAATAATTAACTTGAATTTTGCGTATAAATAATGCATTAACACATTTCTTAGAATAACAATGAATTTTTCAGATATAAGTCAATATTTAATTTATAGCTGGGGGAAGGAAATACAATGAACCTGAGTGGAATTCGAACTCGGCTCTTCTATATCACTTTGAACAGTGGTGCATCCTCTAAATGAAATCTAATAGCAAGAAGCTGCTAAACTAATCTAGTAGTAAATACTCTATGGTAGAAATAATATAAATATTGGTAAATTGGGTCATGCTGGGAATATAGAAATGATTTGCGATATTACATTGTTAGTCATCGCTCTACGGTAGACATTGTAATATACATGTATGTGATTATGCTTCATATTTATGACCTTTTGTGAAAGTGTAGAAAAATAAAGCGAACAAATTGGGTTGGGCTGAAAATAAACTTGTTTTAATATAACATTTCTGAAAAAAAAATTAAATATAATTTTGCGAATATAAATTTACTTGTATTTTTGTTTTGAGGTTTATTCCCAAATATTTAAAGGTTTTATTTTTCTCAGTTCAGCCATTCTGAGCGGGAAAAAATAATTGAGAATACGAGAAAATTGAAATAAAAATTATCTTGCCATTTTCGAAACGAATGTAAAATCAACTCTACCCCGAAATAATTGCTGGGTGGATGTCTGTTTAGGATTTATAAAGGCCACGGTATACACAAGGTACTATTGATATTTACTTATGTATTATGGTCCTTCAGGGTTTGGTCAATCATAGCTCTCCACAAATTGTGTCTTTTGTTGCTTTAAGTAACTTTTGATTTTTGCCATCCCTTTATGTTCTTATTCTGCCATCCATTTATACAAATACAAACATGTAGATTACTCGCTTCTCTTGATTTTACTATGCCATATGAGTGTTAAATTCTTCAAGCCTAGTTTCCTTATTATACATCCCAGAAATTTCAGCTGTCTTTTTCTAATTGAACTATAAATTTCCTTTTTTTGTTTCAATTTTTCTTTAGACTTCCTCATTGTTACTTGTATAATCCACAGTATTCCTCGGTGGGACTATATCTTTGTCGATTCAAGTCTCTTCTTTATCTGTGAAGAAATTTTCATGAATTCACTGCCATATAGGAGAATAGAAATTACATAGCAGTTCAGTACTGTTTCCTTTGTTCCTAAAGAATATTTCCTATCTTTTAATATTTATTTTCATTATTTACATTCGAACAAATTTCATCATTCTTTTTTTAAGCATTTCACCTCAAGCAAGGCAATAAAGCCACTAAGACGCAATAGGTTACTGAATGTTAGAGAATATGAGAAAGACTACTATTAAGGAGCGTCCTGGGTAAGATAATAAACTACATCCAACAGTAAGGCCTCTGATCAGGAGCTTTTGAGGACCATGGAACCACCTGTTAATTGCTGGTATTCCCAGGTCTACCCTGACCCGGGATGGTAGCACCTGTTAGGCTCCCACCTATGAGCAAATAGTTAACATCCAAACCGAGGGAAAAACACGATGAAAGTGTAAAAATAGGTTTTAATACCAGAATTACTTTGTAAGAAATTATTACCAGCAATACATTTTTGAGGAAAAAATTATTACCAGCAATACATTTTTGAGGAAAAAATTATTACCAGCAATACATTTAAAAAAAAAAATATTACCAGCAATACATTTTTGAGGAAAAAATTATTACCAGCAATACATTTTTAAAAAAAAATATTACCAGCAATACATTTTTGGAAAAAAATATTACCAGTATTAAAAATTGCCGGCATTGAATAGATCATTGAGGTTGATATGTCGTAAAACAAAACAAACAAGCTATTAACGAGAGAAGACAAACGATAACAATTGACATTGAATTTAAATTTTTGAAGATCAAAAACTGGGAAGCAAGAAGCCGGAAGAGAGTTCCTAAACGAAAAGTACGATAGAAGAAACTATCAGCATAGAACATACGGTTGTATATAGCCATTTCAACTGTAAATTGATGTGACTTTGTCGCCAATCTGGTTCAGCGTTTGAATTCATAAAGTCTAGGTACCATAGAGGAAAGCTCATCAGAATAATTACCTGATAGAAAAGACACAGTTTCAACACTTGTTCCCTTCGGCCTTCTTTAGGAGATTGACGTTCCAAGTAGCCTTCAGAGAATTTTGAACTGAATCCTTAATTTAATCCACTGGGATAAATATTTCTTGTTCCAATGTCCATATCTCGGGATATTCCGACGTGTTCTTTTTAATATTGCTTAATATTATTCTTTCCTTTGTTTCCACTTAGATTGCACTACTAAGATCATGGAATGAAATCACATTTTCTATACCACGTAATTCAAGAGCCAACGTTTAAAAATTATATTAGTTTCTTGAAGACATATTTCATTGTTCTAATGTGACTCCGGATTTATGTATCACACTTTCTGTCGTCTGTTAATATTACCCAGATAGTTGGATTTTTATACCGGCTTGACGTCCCAATATATAGATCACACATTTGATTGTCACTTTTGCTGATATTTATTCAGATTACGACACAAAACCAAATCAAGTTAAGGATACTGTGTTCCGCCTAACATCTAGGATAATTAGAATTCTGGCTTTAATCAATTTGCCTGTGCAGGAGTACTCACTGAGAGGAGTAATCATTGCACTACAGACATTAACTTGTAGACAATTGTAAACAAATACATTATACACATATAACGTCTGTTATCTGTCTTCATACTTACCGTGTTTTGAATTCCCGTCTATTTGATTGAAGGTCAAATGTCTATTTCCAGTTGGCATGTCCTTCAAGAAAGCACCTCCACGTGGTACTTAAACGAGTAGAGTTAGAAAAGAAAAACAAAAAAATTAAATAATGATGAAAAGAAAACAAAATCGAAAAACAAAAGAAAAAGGAAAAATAGAATTATGAAAAGAAACCAGAAAAGAAAAATGAACGCCAGAAATGAAATAATGAAGAAAAAGAAAAAGAAAAAGAAAAGAAAAAGGAAAACTGTGAATAAAGAAAAAGCGGAAAAAAGAAAAAAAAGGCAAAAAACGTAAGAAAAAAAAAAGAACAAAAGGAAAAAAAGGAAGAGAAAAGGAATGAAAACTGAATGGAAGGGAAACAAAAAAGGAAACGACTAAACATTGAAAATCGAGAGAAAATTTAGTGTAAAATAAGAGAAAAAAAAAAAGAACGGATATTGAAAAATAAAAACAAAAGAAAAACGAAAAGGAGAAGATACAAAAGAAAAAAAAAACATAAAAAAGTAATGAAGAAAGAAAAATAGAAAGAAACCAACACAGAAAAATGAAAGAAAAAAAGTAAACCAAATAAGAAAAAAAAAAAGCACAGAATGAAGGATGGTTTGGTTTGGTTTGTTTTGTTTTACGGCATATCAAAGATGACAAGATTTTTATTGCTGGAAATATTTTTGTTCAAAAATGTATTGCTGGTAATAATTTTTTCCTCAAAAATTCACTGCTGGTTATAATTTTTTACAAAAGCGTATTGCTGGTACTAAAACCTATTTTGACATTTTCATAGTGTTTTTCCCCCAGTTTAGGGTTAACTATTTGCCCATAGCTGGGGCCATAATAGGTGCCACCATCCCAGGTCAAGGTGGAGCTGGAAACACCCGCAATTAACCTTCTAAACCTTCTGATCAGAGGCCTTGCTATCGGATGTAGTTTATCGTCTTACCCAAGACGAAAGAATGAAGGAAAGAATAGGAAATAGATAAAAAATAAAAAACACGAAAGACGCAGCAGAGCAAGAATGAAAAAAAAAAAAAAAAAACAAAAGAAAATGAAGGGGAAAATCATAATAAAAGGAAAGAAAAAAAAGGTAGGGTAAAAGAAATTAATAGGAAAGAAAAGAAAAGCTACAGCAATTTCTACTGGGTCTGCAAAAAAAAAACCCCCAAAAAACAAAAAAAACAAACAAACAAAAAAACATGATATCTGGCGTCGCTCTGGTGAAAGACGACATTCTTGGCCAACCCGGAAGCTTTTCATCGATTGCTACTTTTAATTGGTCCAGCCGAGAACAATACTTGTCTGAATTCCACATCTGATTTTGAACAAGAAGCTTCTAATACAAAATGTTCTTTCAATCCTACCTGATGCACAGCATCAACTTCGGATGCGGACCGAATATTGGAGTGGTTATCAGTGTGTAATTGTGATTCTTCCAGGATATTTCATTCTACATTGTTGTAAACAATCCACTTTTCATCGTCTATGATTATTCTTAAAAAAAAAAAAAAAAAAACGGGCTATATTTGTTGCGCCTGAGTAGAAAATCGTAAATATAAATGTGGGTCATCAATATTTTTTCTCGTTAAATCGTAACGTTTTCTAGTATTTTTACAAATGCCTTAAAACGTTCATATGATATATTTATAGTACCTCTGATATGTACAGTGTTGTGTCATGGTTTATTTTTAATCCTCGTTTCGTTTTGTTTATCATCAACGATTGCAATTATGCAAGAATCATTATAGTTCTTCCACATCAATATAAACGACGCCTACCTTTTTTCTGTTTGTACATATTTTTTTTTCTTTTTCGGAATTAAAATAGCATCAAATGACGAAAATGTATTTCAGTTTCATCTATTTTAACTTTTAACGGTTAAAAGTCAAAACTTGTACCCGAAGCATTTAGAAAAACACATTGAAATGTCATCTTTTTTACAGTAAGGTTCACTCTATACAAGGCTCGGGGTCCACTCGATGTTGAGGACTACGTTAAGGGGTAGTTTATATGGATAGGAGTGAAAGATAACGGTTAATACTAGACGAACAGGTTAAGCTTGTAGTGATCAGGGAAACATCCTCATGGGAGTCTGTTCCACAGAGCAGTGTTTGGCGGTAAGAAGCTGTTTAAGTGGAACTTACTTCTCACCGATGAAATACGGGGGTAATGCGGGTGCTTTGCTACTATGTAAATGGCATGGCGTGCCATATCCGTGAAGGTTAAACCTGGCAGAAATCAGGAATGCAGTTCTTCCAAACATTTTACATGTAAGTAGAGATGAAGCAGTGAGAGACTCGTCACCTTTCGGAATATTATATATGTCACAAATTTTAGGCACGCGTGAAACAAAATCCCGCGTTTAAACGCCGCCTATTAAAAAAAAAAATGAAATCTTGTTCCAATCCAATAGATTATTACGATACAAAGACAAATGGCTGGAAGTGTGGATTTGAAGATTGTTGTTATATCGTCAAAACGACCCGATGCTGCCACTTTTATGATGTCAACTTATACTTGCTTGATACTTCGTCAATACCAACGTAGTAGGAACCTTGTAATCGCAAATACCAATTATAATAAGCCTTTGAACAATACTAGTGTTAGACGTCATAGAATAATACTTGTACTAATAGTATTTTGCATAGAGAATAGCGTAGAGGATAGTATAGAGAAGAAATGGAGATCCGTATAGTATAGAGGATAGAATAAAAATAGCGAACACATCATAAGACGTCACGCGAATTTCTCTATATATTCGTTTCCTCTATGGTCAAGTGATCTACCCAATTCATTAATGAGATCACCTGTGTTTGTCCGTCCTGGGTATGACGATAAACTACATCCACGTCCTGGGTAAAATGATAAACTACGTCCAACAGCAAGGCCTCTGATCAGGAGGGTTTGAAGGGCGTGGAATCACCTCTTAATTGCTGATTTTCCCAGGTCCACCTTGACCCGGGGTGGTAGCACCTGTTAGGATCCAGCTATGGGCAAATAGTTAACACCCAAACTCGGGTCAAAACACTATGAAATTGTAAATATAGGGTTTAATACCAGAAATACATTGTAAAAAAAAAAAAAATATTACCAGCAATAAATTTTTTGAAAAAAAATATTACCAGTGAAGGAAAATTCTTACCAGAAATAGATTTTTGAAGGAAAAAATATTTCCAGAAATAGATTTTTGAAGGAAAAAATATTTCCAGAAATAGGTTTTTGAAGGAAAAAATATTAACAAAAATAGATTTTTGAAGGAAAAAATATTAACAAAAATAGATTTTTGAAGGAAAAAATATTAACAGAAATAGATTTTTGGAAAAAAAAAATATTACCAACAATGAAAATTTTGTCGACATTAAATAATCCATTGAGGGTGATTTGTAAAACAAAAAAACCTGTGTTTGTTCATTGGCGATCTATGTTCAAAGTGTCAGCAGTGACAGTTTATTCCTATATAACAATTGTATTACGTTAGTTTATTTTCTGTATTGAAAACCATCATTCGAAAGGCTGGCTTGAAGATTCCTATTACGACGTTTACCAAAATTCTTAACTCTCATCACCACAAAGCTGATGAAGATAGTTTTTGACGTTATTATTAAATAATTGTGGTACGAGGGTAAGTAAAACTTATCCGTACTTTCGCCATAACATATCTTTAGGTTTGTCATACTGCCTTCTGTCCACGCGTGCTTACTGTTGGTACTATTCGGGTCACGTGATCGAAGTTTGAGCTTGATCGCGCCGGTTTTCTTGCTGCTCTTACAGTGTAAACATGGCCGCTCCGCTAGCCGTGTGCACCAAGGAAGAACAAAGTGATCCGAATCGGCAAAGAACATGCTACCTGCTAACTCATCGATCATAACTCGCCGGTTCGCCATTACGATCTCCCGAGCTTGCTGAATCTTCTCGTCAGTGGTAGAGGTTGACGGTTGTCCTGTTCCGTTTTTATGCGTCACACTTGTCCGGACACATTTAAACTTCTCGATCCACTCATACACACTTCTACGCGGTATTGCACCTTTTCTGTCGGACAATCATGGAAAGGGAAGGAAATGATATGGTGAAAAGAGTGCATTGGGCCCATTCGCCCTTGCATGGAGTATTGCTGCCATATATGGTCTGGGGCACCTTCTGTTTACCTCGGAGTTTACAAGATCCAGAGACGGATATGAAATATAATTGGCCCTGATCTGGCGTCTCGTCTACAGTCACTCTCTCACAAACGCGCCGTCGCCTCTCTCTGTCTTTTCTACAAATACTTTCATGGTAATTGCTCCGATGAGCTGCTTTCACTGGTTCCCAGACTCCATGAATTCAAGCGCCCTACGAGGCTGGCATCCCGCTCCCACCCTTACACTGTAGAAACTTTTAAATGTAGCCGTCTCTTCTACTCCAATAGCTTTATACCTCGCACCTCTCGCCTGTGGGACACCCTTCCCAATTACTGTTTCCCTGATAGCTATAATCTCCAACTATTCAAATGTAATGTCAATCGACACCTCCAGTTACCTTGATCTACCCACTATCCTTCTCCTCATCCTTTCTTCTATCACTCCTATCTGCTCTCGCTTCAAATCTTCTGCAACCCCCTGCATCCTAGTGGCTTCACGCCTTGCTAGGGGCGTAATGCTTAATATATATATATATATATATATATATATATATATATATATATATATATATATACTTTATGAAGTCAAGTTATGCTGTCGAACGCCTCCGATGAATTTCAGCCCCTGGCACATCTTCCGACCAAAGAAATGGAATCACTGAATTTGTTCCTTAAAGTTTGAGGAAACTGATATCGAAAATCTGCAAGTGCGTGTTCCACTGCGCCTGCTCAACTCAATCTCGCATTGATAAAGAGGAGGGTACTTTGGACATTGCAAACAGCTTGATACAGTCATTCATTAATTTTCCTCGGATAAATGGTTAGATAAACATATCTTTCACTGTAGCGCAAATGTCAACTGACAGCTATAAAAACAGAAATAGAAAATTGCTACTTTTGACTCACCCTGAGTTCGACAGCATAACTTGACTTTATAAAGTACATGGCAGTGGTTTTCAGCCTTTTTTGCCCAGTGCACTTTATTCAACATATGTCAGAATATCATTCCCCTCTCTTTCCATGACTGTCCAACACAAAAGGTGCATTTCAAATAACAGGCATATATTACTGAAAATATTATTTTTATATTAGTAAGATATGCATTTACATTGATTGCGCACTTCGTCGTGGTGTAATTGTTGGCCAGTTTGTCTCGCTAGATCAATTACGACTGAATAGTGAATTCGATCCTTACTGGGTGCTCCATACCTCCGGCCTTGTGTCACATCTAAGCTACACTTAGAAAACCATTCCGGTACCTCGAGACGGTGTAATAGTTAGCAATATTGTCTCGCTAAAACAATTACGACTGAGTAGTGAGTTCGATACTCACTTGTGCCCCTTACTTTCGAACTTGTGCCACATCTAAGCTACGCTTGGAAACTCACTATACATTTACATGTATTATTTCGACATTCATTATGGGCTTCAAATTGTGTAAATAAAAAAAAAAAAACAAGGAAAAGTAAAAGATTCCTCGAAACACTGAAATCCCTTCCTGAGGGGATTTCCCACTGGCAAGGCAATGTTAGATGTGGTTCAATGAAAAATCACGATCAAGTCATGAATTTAAATATGTTACTGGGATATCTAATATCTAATGATATCTAATAACTAATGATATCTAATATCTAATGATATCTACTGTAATATCTGCTATCTAATATGATACTGGAATAATGGTAAGTGTCCTCTAGCTTTACAAGAGCCAGATCAGGCCGAACATGAAGTACTACTGCCATATAAGGTGTAGTACTTCAGGAGCTTTATTCACTTTCCACACTCGATAGAGTCCAAATGTATCTCCCCGTCCTTGTGGGTGGCGAATTATTTTCCACCCTACACTCCTTTCTTACATACAAGACCTCTTGCTGCTGTATCCCTATTTCCATAGAAAGTGCTCTGATGGACTACACTCTTTAGTTCCACCATTTCTAACCTGCACATCTAAGATCCGCCATGCCACGCTCATTGCACCGAACCACCCTCATTCCCTTCATATTCTTCTGGCGTGATGTAAGTTTCTTCCCGCGAACCACTACCTTATAAGATCGACTTCCAATAGGGTGCTTCCTCGGTAACTAAAATCTTAACCTGTTCAAGTCTAGAGTTATGTCCTCATAAGCTACTCCTCTTACTCTATAACCTTCAACGCCCAGTGGCGACAGTCTGTTTCATGTTAAAGCGCAATCGCTAGGCCTGACGACTGCGGTTAAGCATGAAACAGACTGTCACCACTGGGTGTTGATTTCAATGTCCATTTTTACATTTACATACGCTCTGTCCTTGATACTGAGCAATTTTACACATACATATACCATACCGTAAAACTATATTGTTATCATATATATATATATATATATATATATATATATATATATGTGTGTGTGTGTGTGTGTGTGAGAGTGTGTGTGTGTGTGTGTGTGTGTGTGCATAGGCGCGTGGCCGAGTGGTTAGATCGTTCGTTTTCTCAGGAAGCCAACTTTCTGATGATATCGGATTGGATCGAGGTCGATCCCAGCGTGCGGCACCTTTGGAAAGCACGCTGGGATCGACCCAAGCCATGTGCGTGAAAATGGGTAGACTTAATTCTTGTGGGCCGTCGATAGCTGTGCTAGCACGAAGCCACAAGTCATCGTGATCGAGGGCTTGAGCGTGCTGGCCTTGTTCAAACTGTCGATCCCGCTAGATAACACGCTCTCTCCCAGAAACTGTAACTAAGGTCTGCTCAGCATAGTTGCAGTCTAAACCACAGGTGGGCTCTGCGGGTGTTGAACAAACACAAATGTGTCTGAGCAAGCATCTGCAATAGGGATTGGCTAGCCGCTCCATTAGACGGGTATCCTCGAATACGAATGGCCAGCTATTACTATTTATTATATATGTATGTATATGAGAGAAGATTGAGAATCAATTCAATAGAAATCACATAGAAAGCAAAAGGAAATGTTTTAAGCATGTCACCAAAAAGAGAATTAAGAAATATTAAAAGGGTAATATTCATTTAAAAGGGTAATATTCATTTAAAAGGGTAATATTCATTTAAATGGGTAATATTCATTTAAAAGGGTAATATTCATTTAAATGGGTAATATTCATTTAAAAGGGTAATATTCATTTAAATGGGTAATATTCATTTAAAAGGGTAATATTCATTTAAAAGGCTAATATTCATTTAATAATTAAAAGGCTAATATAAAAATGCTCACGTTATCTTTAGACGTCCTTAACAATTATCTGCTTTTTAGAATGATAACGTTATTTACAAGGAGTTTTCTTATGGGGGCATGAAGTTGGTTATACATTTAAGTGCTTACTTATCAAATTAAAAATAGACTGATAAGCAAGAAACTATTTGAAGAAGCTAGATTTACGAATGTAAACAGAGAGAACGAAGCTGTAGAACTTTAAGAAAATTAGTCAATAACATCCGTGTAAGCAAACCACCACCTTTAAGTAAACATCACAACGAAAAAAAAATAATTAGGGTAAAACAGTATATTAAAACATATTTCACGAATTTTTGTGATGTGTGTAGAGTCATACTAGATAAAATTATGGTCAACCAACATATATAAATCAACATCGGGAGGTGAAGTATTTTGGGTTAGTATTTTAGGCAGTAAAAATTATAGATACCTTCAAAGTTGATGATGGTTTAAGATAATTATTATAAGTTCTTGGAAAAGACATTTTTTGATTTGTACAGGTAACACCCAAGAAGCTTTATGCAAAGGATTATATACTTCTTCCTATTCAGGAAATGTAAACATTGCACATATTGTAAAAAAAAAAAAAAAATACGCTAAATTAATGGAATGGTCCCTAGACTCTCCAGATATTAACCCAATAGGAAAACCCTTATCAAAAACGTTTCAGATACCAAATAGAAAACTTGTGATCCATCATAAAAAGAGACGTATATAAGAATGGAACACTATATTCATATTGAAGTCTCTTGGAAAGATAAAATCTATTGTAAATTCGAACTAGTCGAAACGTTAGCAAAATCAATGAAGAAAAACAAGTGAAGGTTATAAGAATGCTAAGGAGCCTATATTCAAATGTCAAATAATAAGCAAATAATTTATTTAGACATATAGTTTATTATATTAATTAAATTTTCTTGATTTATATGGGATATAATGTATCTTGGAGAGGCCGTAAAACATGGGTACGGTTGGGTGGTGTTCTATCGATCTTACCCATGATTTCTCTTCGTTGGCAACTATGAGATGAAGTTATTGAATTTTTTGCCTCTCAGTGGTAATATGTTCTTGAATTTTCTCATAAGTATTTGGATCTCAGAGGAGGAGCGCTATTTTTTCATTATTGTTATATAGGAATAAAGTATCGCTACCGACACTTGAGTTTGAACATAGATTGCCAGTGAGAAAACACAGTCGATCCCATTATTGAATTAAGTAGACCAAGTGAACATAGAGGAAAGGCATACATAGGAATTAGCTTGGCGTCTAACTGATCTCTATTTCTAGTCTATCCTCTATTACTATTCGGATCGCTATTTCTACTCTATCCTCTATTACTATTCGGATCACCATTCTCTACTTATTCGCTATACTATTTCTTTATTCGGATCACTATACGGAAGCGAGTATTATTGAGCAAGTACTATTAGTGCGAGTGATATTCGAAGGCGTCTGACACCAGCATTGTTCAACGACGTATTATAGTTGTATCTGCGATTATAAAGTCTCTACTATAACGAGTATTACGAAAGTGACAACGAGTATTCGTTGGCATTACAAAAGTGGCAACGAGTGTTCGTTGGCATCACATAAATTATAAGTGTTGATGTCAAATAGAGCGACACCTCCCACTTTGTCAGGTATCGTGATATTAAAGAGGAAACGATCACTACCACGGAGATATGTCACGATGACTTGCGACTTCATGGTAGCTCAACCATCGACGTCTGCCAGATAGTTCCGTCTACCCAGTTTAACTAACAAGGATTGAATCAACTCGTGCTATGGTTTTCAAGCGGTTTCAAAAGGTTACCGCACGCTGGGATCGCCTCTTGATGAAATCAAGAAGTCACCTTTCTGGCAAATCGAAAATGGTGAGATTCAAACCCGGGTCTCATGGTCGTAAAGCGAACGTCTGATGACACTTGCCCATAATAGAGTGCGCATCATTCCGATAAGGTTAGGTAGGACAACGACAGACACCTAAAAGAGGCCAGAGAGTATGGCGACGAAAACTTTGTGTGTATAACAATTCTGATGAACATGACGCTGCAAACTGCAAATCGCATAATAATCATAATTAATCATTTTAAAAATTCCGATATATGTTAAAGAGGATTCCATTTTGAAAAAAAAAATAGAAGAGGGAAAAAGTGACACGGAAATCGAAGGCGTATTGGGATGACGAAAGATGCCTTCCAAAAGCTGAGCAAAGTATTAAAGAACAGAAAGATATCGTTAGAAACAAAGAAAAGAGTA
>CAHIKZ030000036.1:1247500-1277500 GCA_903632075.3 Acanthosepion pharaonis
CAAAGGCATAATGGTGAAAATGGCGACTTCGTCTGCGTCCGTTAGTGAACGTGACATCTGACTTGAGAGATTAGAGAATTACCAAAATTATAACAAATTACTCAAGACAGTGGGATGACTGTAGTCAACTGTCTATTGTCTTCCAAATTCGCACATAATTTGTCATTGTTCAACACAAACGTTCATCCAGTTGAACCTTGTTTAATGCTTCGAATACTTCGAGGGGGAAAAGTGGTGAACTCTTTGTCAACTGTCATTCAGACAGACATTATTTTCTGTTGTGGATTCCGGGATGAAATCCGCTCTCAAACGCAGGAATGAAATATAGCAAATAAATGTATTGACGTAATAATACAATTGGTAATACGGTTAGTAGATCCAGAAACGCGATTAGTAGCAATAATAATATATATATAGTCTGGGAAATTCAGTATCGAAGTAGGACTTCCTTCTGAGTCTACGCTCGCAACTGTGACTCCTAGAAAGCGGTTACCTCACACTCTCACTCTCACACTCACACTGTCTTAGTGTATCTCTCTCTGGGTATTCACCGGCAGCAGTACAAGTACACACTGGGCGAGTCCACTTGTATGAAAAAGGGGTGGATCCCTTAACATTTTCCCGCTTGATTGATTCGGTGTTATTTTGTTAACCAACATTTTAGAAGGCATGATAATACTGAAAAACCAAATAACTTACCGTAGACCATTGTACATTGTCTTTAATTCCGCACCTTGAAGCTTGTTAAACGTTTCATATAAAACCAACAGTTAATTCCTGGAAAACTCGGTTAATTCAGTAGATTAACTCGATTGAACTGAGATCCAATTTAAAATCATACAACAGACACTATCTTAAATGTTCGCGAGAAATCAGTTTTGAATTTTGACATGTTACAGTTCAATGTATATCAAAGCAGTGAATGAAATTGGTATACAATATAACTGTAAAATTTTGTGAATATTCCAAGATTTCAAAAGGGTTAGTTAATGTTCAAGGACTAAAAAACTAATACAATATAATCAATATAAGAAATTCTGTTTTGTAAATTTAATAAAGTTGTTATTCGTCTGAGTCGAACGTGGGTCGAATATAGAATTAGTTAACTGATCATTGCAGCCATAATCTCTATCTATAAAAGGCAGGATGTGTGTGTGTGTGTGTGTGTGTGTGTGTGTAACGAAAGCACGGCCGCAATTTTCCACGGATTTGCACTAAAATTTACATGCACATGCTCCAAGTTAGCGGGAAGGCCAAAACCGACTTGGCATTTCCCAACTCCCATCGATAGTGGAAATAATCGATTTTTTATGCTTCTACGGCAGTTTTCATGTAGTTTTCGACCATTTTCTATTGGCCAGAGAGAGAGCCAATAGCTGGCTGCCACGAATAGGCAGGAAGATTCTATTGGCCAGCGTGAGAGCTAACAGCTGACTGACACGAATGTTAACTAGCATGCAAAAAAAAATCGATAGCTGGATTCGTCACAAGTGGGAAAAATTAAAATCTGCATGGCACTTTACTTCAATTAGCTCATTCCCTTGCTTAAACTCAACGTTGATTCTGATTCCGCAGAACTGGGTTGGGTGTGAAAAAGTATTCGTTCTTAACATTCTTTTTTCATTCGGTTTTTCCAGTTACGGGTCCTTTTTTAAAGCTGATCGTTTTGTGTTCATTTTGTTTAGTCCTTTTTTCGTAACAGATTTAATGTTTAGTATAGAGCTTAGAAAAAATTCGCAGTGTGAGATAGGCAAGAAGTAAGGCATGTAGCAACATCAGCACGGCAAAGCGCACCCATTTAAAGGCAAGGAAGGGCAAAAATATTTTAAGTCAAGTGATAGCGATTGCTGTATGAGTCGTACGATTTTTGAATCAAGCACGGTTAACGCTGGGTCATGCTGCTTGTGATATTTAAAATTCAGAATCTGAAATAAGTAACCTACATTTTGATGAATTAAACTAATAAGCATTTATCTGTATGTATGTCTGTGTGTGTATGATCGTATGTGTGTTTGTGTATTTTCGTGTGTGTGTATGTTTGCATGTATATTCATGTATGTGCATCTGCGTGTGCGGACATATTGTTTGAATTTAATTCAGTAGTTTTCCTTATTTTCAGTCGTCTGAGAAGTTTGAAAACAAAAGTCTCTTTCTAAGTTTTTCTTTTTTTTATTTGCCGTTGTTTTAAGCACAAGATTTCGAATGATTTGTTCTTTTCCCCGGCTCTAAATTGCATCCAATAATCCTCGAATATCGATGATTAGTTTCATGACAACCTCAACAGCAACATACAACTCAGAGATCCCAAAATCGAAGTTTCGTATTCACGGATTTTTGTCGTGTTTATGAAACGTAGAAACTCGCATTGATGTGGCAGAACAACGGAGTGTGGTAGTTTTTTTTCACGCAGAAAATTAATTTTTTTAAAATTTTTATCCTGAAATACATACGTGTTGGTGAGATATGCGCATACACAGGCGCAAATATGCGTACACATACACTCACGGGTTCACAGACACGCAAAGACACGCAGGGACATTTGTAAGAAAACACGAAACACGCCGCCATACAAATGCTTATAAGCTCAATCTATAATAAATACAGTTTGAGAATCCTTTATCCAAAATTCCTGGGACCAGAAGTGCTTCGGTTTTTAGATTTTTTTCGGAATTTGTATTATAGGCTATCTAATTTGTATATAGCATCTATAAAATGGGGCAATTTGGGAATGAAATCCAAGTATAAGCATGATATCCATGTACATTTCATGACACATAACATTTCTTGAAGGTAGTTTTATATAAATAACATATACACTGAAAGCAGTTTTATATAAAATTCAAAACATTTTTTACATACAGATACAAGTAATGAAACTAGTTATATAATATTCACACGTATTTTTAAATGGTGAAATTAAGATTTCACGTAAAAATAATGTTTTGTACTTTCTGTAGCGTACAAAAAATATATGATCACCACTTATAAAAAAAGTATATATATAAATGCAGGACTTTTTGAAATTTTAAATAATATCTTTACTGAGCACGAAACACCTGACAAGTAATCCACAAACGAAGGTGTTGCTGTGACGATCGCTGTCAAAAAAATGGCGCCAACGTAGGCTACGTAGTTGGGCAGGTGGAACCCCTCACCCAGGGCAGATGAGGTCACCTACAACGGCTGTACTTCATCTAAGAACCTTCCCAGTGCTTTCTGAAGTTTTCCATTTTCCAAGTCATGTCAACATCTCAAAAAATAAATGGATATCGGAGGTTTTAGGATTTTAGAACTTCGGATAAAGGATAATCCACCTGTATTACGATTAATAGAAATCGAATTATTAGAATATAATACGCCTTAGCGTCGATTTAAAAATGATGATTACGATAAATTGCGACGTTCAAGGAGATTTGTCAAGCCTAAAATATCTTTCCAGAACTAGGGATCGACTTATATGTCAGTCAGTTGTGTGCCATACGGGATAGACAGGCGATCATGTATCTTTCGATACATGACTGATGAGGCAGATTTTTCTCGCAGTAGGTTGCCATTTCTTTCTGCGGTAGACCACACCAAGGCTATAGAATCAGGTCTGTCCTGTTATTTATCCATAGCTGGGGGAGACGAAGAGGATTCGTACCTTTCCCAAGGGTATTAGCACCTAAGTGAATGTAATGGATTCGACTGGAATTCGAACACGGCTCTCCGACATATATGGCGGTTATAAAATGCCAACTTTTACCGCTGAGTTTTAAGCAAGTTGGAAAGCACTCCTAACAATTACTGTACACCCCAATTACATACGATAGGTAGAAGTACTATGAAAAACCTAACTGGTATTTGAGACAGTGTCTGTTGCATGATGTGTAATCTACAGTATTAATATTTTTATAGGAGTTGATGTTAACTTTAATGTGTTTATCAGTAGACCTGTCAAATTTTAATTGTTCGCTATGTTATACAATGTTATATGTTATGATACAATATACGGTACCTACCTGTGTGTGTTGTAGATTGTTTGATATAAAACGGATATAGAAAGATTTGTTAGTAATGTGACCTTATGTAATTTTGGCACAGGTTATCGTACACAGTAGCCTAACTTCATTTACCGTTAGACCTAAGTTTTGGACCACTGATAGCCTATTACATGTTTGCGGGTCGACATATACAGGCCTAACTCAGAATTTTGAGCTAAATATCTTGAGGTCGACTTGTACGCCACAATTTTCGGTATTTCGAAATAACTTTTTTTTTTTTTTTTAATCATTTTATCCTAATATCACTAGGACTCTGGGGGTTACAGAAACTGAAAGAGAATGAGAAAACTCTAGTGAGGAGAACTGAGGAAAGGACAATAAAGGAATAGGGTTCAGGAAGACAGAAGATGGCGATTGACGATACATTAAAATTTTTGAAGCGGCAGGGAGGCAAGAAATCGTAAAGGAGTTCCACAGGTGAGAAGTTCAAGAAAGGAAACTGTTAGAATAGAAATGGCGGTTGCATCAATAGCAAAACGGAGAGACTTAGTTGCCAATCTACTAGCGTTTTTAAATTCATGTATTCCAGGCACTAGGGGAAAAAAAACCTTAGAATGGTTTCAAATATTTGTAGAAGAGTCAGACGGAAGCCACGTCACCTCGACAAGAAAGTGACCGAAGTCGAGATGCCAGGCCCGGAACGCTTACATTGCAGACCCTTACAATTTCATCAAGAATCTCGAGATATACAGCACGAGCACCAGACCAGATATGGCATCAGTATTCAGTGTACAGTCGAATGGTAGATTTATAAATGTGCAAGATGCATTCTGACAAGAAAAATTTTCTGGCACGACGCAGTTTAGTTTCATTTGTTTTACGGCATATCAACCTCAATGGGTTATTTAATGCCCACAAAATTTGTATTGCTATTTTTTGCAAAAAATGTATTGCTGGCAATAATTTTTTTTTCAAAAATGCATTGCTTGTAATACTTTTCTATCTTCAGAAATGTATTTTCGGTAATATTTTTTCAAAAATATATTGCTGGTAACAATGTATTGCTGGTAATATTTTTTTCCTTCAAACATTTATTACTGCTAATAATTTTTTACAAATAATATTTCTGCTATTAAAAGCTATTTTTACACTTTCACAGTGCTCTGACACCAATTTGGAGGTTAACTATTTGCTCATAGCTGCGACTCTAACAGTTCACCCTGACCCACACCGGGTCAAGGTGGACCTGGGAACACCAGCAATTAAGAGGTTGTTCGAAGCTCCTCAAAAAACTTCTGATCAGAGGCCTTGTATTTTTTGGATGGGGGTGGGGCTTAAAATTTATAAACCATTACTTACCCCAGTTAACCGGTGAATACAAGAATTTGACTTCTTCAAGTTTGTGGGTGACGAAAAATAAAAGTAAAAAAGAGCACCCCCGCCCCAAAAAAAAAACATCTGATGATGGAATGATTTATCTATCATGGAGCAGGTGTTAACGCAATAATTTCGCAAATCGTTATTGCCTTTGAGTGAGATCGATCCGCACCGGGTTTCCTACTTTTGTTTCCTTGTTCCTAAGTTAAGTCAATAAATACCTAAATTACACACATGTGATTTTAAAAAAATGAATAATTGAAATCGTGTTCAGAACGAAAAAAGTAAAAAAAATAAAGATCGTGACTTGTAGACATTTAACGAATAAAGAGAATTAAAATGTTTACTTAAAAGAGGTTATTAGGCAAATGAAATTCCATTAAATGTGATTATAAAGTCTCTCGGCAAAATATCTACAAATATTTCTATTGACCCATTTTCCTAAAACCTTCTAAGAGTGACGATGCTTACTTGACTATCAACGAAATATACAGTTCGTGACACGCAAGAGAGTTACCTGGAAGTCAACAATTTATCGACAAGACGGAGTCAGCAGCACACTTCGCTTTCCGTGTAAGAAAATTTCTGATCGAAAAATTTAGTTGAAGAACAATGGACTTGATGTGGTTCAGATACTGCATAGCCTTTCAGGAGCCCAGACTCAACAGCTTGTGACAATTCGTTCGGGGTTATCGTGAAAGGGAAACATTTGCAATTTGCGTTTGAGTAGAGTCGGGCTACACAAAACGGTAACCAAAGAACGAGTAGAAAAATCAAATTCTACGCTGAGAACGGAAGACAACATATAAAATAAATGTCAGTATTCACCTAATGAACCCGTGTACCAAATCTCGTAATGATCTGTCAATTCGTTTTTGAGTTAATTTTCAGTCACACACGCAGGCAGGATAAAATTTCACTACTCTGCTTTCGCTGTGTTATAATAGCATACGGGATAGAAAGACGCTGTCCTTCCACAATCGATAAGCTAACTCTGAACCATCTAGAGTCGGTAGACCTCAACATACTTGTGAGAATGCACGCATCCCAAGGTTTTAAACGGGAGAGAATGCTAAAAAGTGGAGCTCATCTCAGATGATAGGTGGATAAGTATCAGACATTTGAAAAGTCGGTGAAATGGGTATGTAGGTATGCAGAAAGAAAATAACATCTACACATTTACCTTTATACATATATATTTACATTCACGAGTCTTGCTGCCAATTTGAGTCGTAGGAAGTCCACATAGCAGCAGTGTGTGTGCGTGTAAGGAAGATTACCTGGCGAAAACCATCTTTCTTTAGCTTGGTTGCATTCTCCCTAACTGATTACTCTACCAAGTCTAAATGGACCAGTCTATACAGTTATTTAACGAATAAATGGATAAAGATTGATTTTTGCTTCTCCAAGTGCCAGTGGACGAAACAGAATCGACCAGGTTTGAACTGAAAACATCGATTTCATTTTCCGTTTTACTTCCTGCATATTCCAATATAAATTAGGATAGTGCAAAGGTTGCCACCATTACTTTTTAGAAACTAGACTAAATTCTTCTTCTTCATCTTCTTCTTCCTGTGCCGTGTCCCCTCGGGACGTAGGCGATCATGGCTCTCTACAATTTCCTCCCTTTTCAACTCTGAATAAATTCTTTCTTTTCTTTATTTCTAAACCTTATTCCGACACCCATTTTCTCAAGTTCGTCAAGCATTTTATGCGTTTTTTCTTCAATCTGTCCTGTAAGTATTAAATTTTCCAAGCCCTCTTTCCTCTTTATGTGCCCCAGAAAATTCAACTGTCTCTTCCTGATGTTAAGTATAAGTTTCTTTTTTGCTTCCATTTCCTCTAAAACTTCATCGTTGCTTACATGTTTGGTCCATGGTGTCCTCAGCATCCTTCTGTAGAACCGTTTTTCTGTTGCCTCAAGTCTCTTCTTCACCTTTGAGGAGATTGTTCAGCATTCACTGCTATACATTAGTACAGTTATCACGTAACATTTGAATACTTTTTTCTTTGTTTCTACCGAAGTTTTTCAGTATCTTGATACTCTGCTTAGCTTTTGGAATGCATCTTTGGCCATACCAATGAGCCTTCGGATTTTAGTGTTGCATTTTCCGTCCTCTGTTAAAACAGTTCCTAGATATTTAAATTTTTGTTATTTTGGTACCTCCTAATTGTAATTTGCATTTTGGGATCATCCTTTTCCTAATGACCATGGATTGTTTTCTGGCAGTTTATGTTTAGTCCTTTACTCTCTCTTTCCTTCATTATCTTTTGTAGGAGCTTTTGTAGTTTTTACTATTATGGTGTAAAGCCCCTCGAGTACGGGTCAACGAGATAAATCTGACCATTACTACTGCGTAGTACATTAGGTCCTCAATAAAAATATGGACATGTCTTAAATTCAACCCATCAATGAATATAACGTGGTTGATTTTATGACATGTCTAATTTCTAAAGGCGTATGGCCTAAGTTGATTATTAGTAATTTCTTCGGACAAATAATGCTTACTGAGTTCGATCCTCACTGTTAAAACGTTTCGACAGTTTAAACTAATTAATTATATATGCATGTGCAACATCTGGTGATTTTCATATTCCGCGGGGACTATTGCATCCCCTGCAGAGAGGTAAGTCATTAACTAAAAGGACCTCCTTCCAAGTGGATGATTTCAAACTCAAGTATAAATCTGAACATTGTTTACTATGGACTCAATTAAAAATCAACCACCAATGTTTACCTATAGATACAAATCTAAACCCCATAATTATTTATCTGCATACCCAAGTGTAAACACCATCAATGTTTAAGTGTAGATTCAAGTATATACAGGACCAGGGCCAATGCAACGGTCTCATGACCCCGCCGAATCTATGACACACACCCTTACTCTACTACACCTCAGTTTTCATGAGGAATATCTCGTCTACTTTTTTGTGCTGTTCAGTTATTGCTTGCTCTGTTTTTACTGAGTTCTAAGTACACACAGGCGGCCGTGGGATTGAACTCTCTATCACTATGTTATCAAATTCACGAACCAACGTTTTAATCCACGAGACTATTGTTAACAACAGCAAAGATGAGGACACTAGTCCGCGTGCAACTAAAATAAAGAAAATAATTAATTCTAAAGTATTTACTATCGTAATGCTTCGCACGGACAGTGTAAGTTTCTCGTGCTCCCACTGAATCTATGATGCAGCCTCTGGAATCTATGATATGGGGGTCACCCACTCTACCACATCTCAATTTTTACAACCTATTATTCATATAAAATACAAATTTTATTGTAACCTAATTATAAGTAATAATGGATCATCTATATAATAAATGCGAATGTCAGTGTGTCACTGTGTTATACTTTTTCAATTTTACTTCTAAAGGCCATAGCCTAACATATACTATGTTGGTAAGGCCGACTCTGTGAGCAAACTAAAATATTCCGGTCTGGATCCAGGCTTGCAATCCTGAAATTTTGGATTTCCATATTTTCTTACTACGATTGTTTTCGGATTCCGCCATTTTGCTTCTACTGATAAAACAATTAAAGGGACACAACTTTCTAACTTTTAATAGTTCATGTTCAAATGAAAAAAATTACTGTTTCCAAATAATAGTGTTTCAAAATAAAATTGTCCGTGTTTCCAAATTTACTCCAAGAGGCCGTAGCCCAACATATCATACCATTTTAGAATCAGGCCGACTCCGTGAGCAAATTAAAAACATTCTGGGCCGGATCCGGACCCGGACGCGCAATTCTGAAATTTTCGATTCCCAATTTTTAATTCCTGCCATTGTTTTCGGCGATTTAATACGTGATTTTTTTGCAATTATTATTTTTGTACGGTAATAATTTTTATAACTTGGAAATAAATTTGGGGATAATCGAAATTAATTGCGAAATCGAGCGAAAGTCGCCCGTGAAATAATTGTTTGTACGGAAACTAGGGACCTACGTACATCAAATTATATTTAAATTAATTGGCGGCAGAAGTATTATCGATGACTTTTAAAGGTAAGCTTAAATATTAATGCAATACTTAAATGCTGCGATCAAATTTGAGTTCGTCTGTAGTTTATTGTTGCCTATCGCATCTACTCGTCCCCATCTATTGTGATGAAGGCCTAATTAAGAGGCCTCCGCAGGACCTAGCTTAAATACCACCCGATAGGGCGGCTTTTATGTTAGTGCTAGCAGCATGGCCCGGCGTTGCCCGTGATAGATTAAAAAATCGTACGACTCATACAGCAATCGCTATCACTTGACTTAAAATATTTTTGCCCTTCCTTGCCTTTAAAGGAGTGCCCTTTACAGTGCTGATGTTGCTACATGCCTTACTTCTTGCCTATCTCACATTGCGAAATTTTTCTAAGCTCTATACTAAACATTAAATCTGTTACGAAAAAAGAACTAAACAAAATCAACACAAAACAATCAGCTTTAAAAAAGGACTCGTAACTGGAAAAACAGAATGAAAAAAGAATGTTAACAACAAATACTTTTTCACACCCAACCCAGTTCTGCGGAATCAGAATCAACGTTGAATTTAAGCAAGCGAATGAGCCAATTGGAGTAAAGTGCCATGCAAATTTAAATTTTTCCCACTTGTGACGAATCCAGCTATCGATTTTTTTGCATGCTAGCATGCTAGTTAATATTCGTGTCAGTCAGCTGTTGGCTCTCACGCTGGCCAATAGAATCTTCTTGCCTATTCGTGGCAGCCAGCTATAGGCTCTCACTCTGGCCAGTAGAAAATGGCCGCAAGCTACATGAAAACTGCCGTAGAAGCATGAAAAAAATCGATTATTTCCACTATCGATGAGAGTTGGGAAATGCAAAGTCGGTCCTGTCCTTCCCGCTAACTTGGAGCATGTGCATGTAAATTTTGGTGCAAATCCGTCGAAAATTGCGGCCGTGCATTCGTTACACACACACACACACACACACACACACACACACACACACACACACACACACACACACATCCTGCCTTTTATAGATATATAGATGCAATATAGCTGAACAATTCGACTAAAAAAAGTGAAAATAAATGCAATGTATCTAAATACAAATTAGAGACATGTCATAATAGATCATTCCATTTTAAATAAATCAACAATGATTTGCGGCAATTTTTAACATGAAATTCAGATTTTTCTTATTAAAAATTTTAAGAATTTTAACACATTCAACATTATGGATAAAAAGAGTGAATTTTATATACTGTTTTTTTTTTTTTTTTTTTTTCGAGAATTAGCATGAGCAAATTACACAGATGTAGACAAAAAAAAAAAAAAAAAAAAAAACAGAACTCGGAATGACATTAAAATCCACGAAAATTTTTCATCCTTTAATATTCATTTGAATTCAAACAAGTAATTTTTCAAATCTATCTATTAAGAGCAAAAGTCGATGAAAAAGAATCCAGACGGGAGTTCCACAGGCGAGAAAAGAAACTGTTATCAAAGAACTTACCGTTACATCTAAGCTAATTCAACAGCAAAACGCTAAGACCTTATTGCCAACCCAGTACTGCGCGTAAATTCATAAAGCCTGCCATACACACATGAATCTGCACCTTCAGATTATCACTTAGTTCAGATCTTCCCAACATGGGCGACATCGCCCACCGGTGGGCGATTTCAACTGTTGGGTGGGAGAAGTGCAACTGAACAGAAAATGGTGGGTGACTGGAAATCTTGGTGGGCGGTAAGGGATTTGTGCATTAAAAGGTTATTTCAACTTATGCTACCATAAAAAATATTCAAAGGAAATTTGCATAAAAACTGTATCAAAACAAGGGCCTAAATGAGAATAACAGATTCAAATTCCTAGATATAAATATCCCCGCAAACAAGGAATATTTTGGTATTTTCTACAGTTTTGAGAAGAGTTATTAACATTCAAATTAGACATAAAAAAATCTTCGCTGAATATTTATTAGTTGCTAGTAATGGATATATATTTTAATTTTATAATTATGAACAAAAATTGTTTAAGTTTTTGTCAACACTTGAAACGCTGACCATAACCATAAATCTAATTTTAATCATAAAAATATATATAAAATTATATATATAGTTTTCAATGACCAAGTTTGCTTTCGTTTGTTCTTTAATCTGGTTGTAGTAGCAGCAGCCACTGGATAAGTCAGCGTTATTTGTTACCACCCTTTGGTATTTTTTGCTACATCATAAAGTCAGTTTACGAACCAGTAACAAACTTTTACCAAACAATTTTGGTATGCTTTTAAATATATACTATACAGGTGGTCGGTTGAAAATTTTCCCATGTCAAAGTAGGCGATGATACCGAAAAGGTTGGAAACCCCTGACATAACATGTTCCCTACAAAAGTTTTTTTTTTAATAAGAAGAATTTTCTAAATGGGAAGCCTATAACCCACTTAGATAAGTTCATCATCCAGAAAGATGGAAGGATGGAATTAGGAATTTGCCTCAAAGAGGGTCAAAAATGGTGGATCAAAATGCCAAGTATGTGGTTGAATAAATCAATGTACAAATATCTGAATATTGTCTTCGAAAATCAATTAAAAAAAACGCTTAGGACATTTGTTCCAACCCAATATTTTTATTATTACCTGCAACACCAGTCATTTGTCATCAAAGGCAAAACGACAGGTGTTTAGTTGTTCAGCTGTAATTTGAAAACCAATTCATTCCATTTATCCAGACATTCGTCAACATAGTGATAGATTTTTTTGTTGCCTTTAAGTAAATGTACATCACGTTTACTCTATTGAAAAATAAGGTCATGTTTTTATAAGAGAAACATGTCGAATTCAAAAATCTTTCAATTCTGATCTTATCTACTGTTGAATTGTTTAGGCTTCTTCGCGTCACCTCTGCGCCACCTGGCACGAGGTAGAAAGCCGATGGGACGGTATGGGTTCGAAAGAGGCTTGTGGGATCAGCCGTTATCGCTCCGAGGTCACTCCTCTGACTCAAATAAAGACTACTGCAAACAGAAATTAATTTTAAGAAAATGAAGGACAAGATCGAGACTTTAACTACCGTCTCCATGAGACACAGGGGGGGGGGAGAGACATGCACGAACATAAACAGAGGAATATGTACGTAAAAAGAGATAGAAACATAGGTGTGGTTGATCTCAATTCGTGTATTTTGAAAATGGGGATTTTACCTAACATTCCAAAGAAAAATACAGATCACGAAAGAAACACAAAAGATACACATATTTTTTTACATCAACGAACAAATACATATCTATATATTCGCATTATCCACGTGGGCACGTGGCCGAATCAGACTGTGAGGCCCGGGTTCGAATCACACCATGTTTCATTAGTCTAAGAGGTGACTAACTCGTCCGGATTCCATCGCCTGAAATCCATACCATGGTTAGACTTAGGACTTTTTGAGTTAAATTGGTTAGTCAAAACTGTTCGGAAGCCGCCGTTATTTTGTTAGTACATAGTCACAGGTTCTTTAAGCTCTTTAACTTTTGTTGGCAATCTATCTAGAGATGGTGTCGGAATAATAATAATAATAATAATAATAATTTGAAACCAAAAGTTTTATTCTTGCTGCGCAAGACCAATGCGTGCTCACTAGAAATTACCAAGCACACATAATGAAAAATTGTCTTGACCCAAAATGCAGATTTTGTGATAAATATCCAGGAACAATTGACCATCTTCTGTCGAGTTGAACAATATTAGCACCCACTGATTATAAAACTCAGCATGGTAGAGTGGGCCAATATTTGCACTAGAAAATATGCAACTTTTACGGGAAGGAAACTGCAAAAGAGTGATATGAAGATCACTCAGAGCTGATTACAGGGACAGGACTTGTAACAATTGTACAGGACTTTACAATACACGCAGATAGAAAAATCAAAGTTAATCGCCAATACATCGTGATCAAAGACCACAAAAACAGAATGTGATTTCTTATTGACATGTCTGTCCCTTCTGATTGTAATATATCTTTTAAGATCTTCAAAATAACTATCAAACTACAAGGATCTTTAAGTGTAAATCCAAAAAAATGTGGCACATGAGTACATCAATAATTCCAGTTGTAGTTTGAGCCCTCGGGTTGATTGGAAAACGTTCCGATAGTCATTAAAGGGTTTCCTGGTAGCCTTAAAGAAATACAAAAAATTGTACTCACAAGTACAGCTCACAAATTACGAAGAGATTTATCTATGAAAATGTGTGGGATCTTAGAGTTTTAGGTGGGTTTGTGTTATGGGACCTTACCCATAATAATAATAATAATAATGGAAAATTCCATATTTAATAAATACTGCGCCTCAGGAGTAGGCAAGGAGTCAGTAGTTCGGAGTCGGTCAGTAGTTCAAGTCGAGTCAAGAGTCGAGTCAGAGGCAGTCCGAACCAGAGTCGCGTTCAGACAATTACTGCAAGACATTGGAATAGTGATACTGGTCGGGACTACATTGTTCTCTCTACTAAACCTGATTGTTCATACTAACACTTCTACTTCTCTGTATATATTCCTGTTTGTAATATATCTGTGTCATTCCATATCTGTGTTCGCGTTCTTCTTTATTGGTTCTACCTTGGACTATCATCGTGGTACAAGGAACCGGACCATAACAGTTTGTTGTACAAAAATGATCTGTGGATAATGTCATGAAGCCATTTATGACCCTGACATAGAGCTCGAAAGCCTCCGAGAAAACATCAAAAATAGATTAAATGTTAACATCAAGGGGCTAAATACCAACAACCCAGAGGAGACACATGCAGAGGAGCAAATAGAAACCACTTGTAATAATTCCTCTGACATACAGAAGCAACTAGAGGAAGATAATGACGAATATGAGACAGAAAGAGATATGACAAAAAGCATTCGATATAAACGGGAGAATGTAAAGAAAATTTCTTTCAAGGAAAGGCCAACAATTCCAAAAGTAAGAATAACCGTAAGTAAGGAAAAAATAAACCTCGCTAATGAAGCAATACGAAAAATAAAGGACGAAACAGAAAGGCCGATGAACCTGACATAAATTAATCATCTTATATACGCGGCCTCGGCGACGATCGTAGAAACAATAGGTGAAAAATTAAAAATACAACGTAAACGAAATAGAAAAATCTTAGTCCGGAAAGAAAAAAAAGCAGAAAACGAAATAAATAAACTACGAGAACAATTGTCACTTTTAAGTGACGTAAACAAGAGCTCCAAAATGAAAGAATGAAAACGGAGACAACTTAAACGAAGTATTGACATAAAGAATAAGACTGACGTACCATAAGTTAAAGAGAAGCTGAAACAACAAATTCGAACGAAAGCACCGAGAATCAGTCGTTATGAAAAAAGAAACAAATTCTTGGTTGTTGTGGACCCAGAATAGTTACGAAAGAAAACTCTAACTCAGCAATTTAGTGAAAGATTATTAACAAAAAGAACGAATACAAAAGTGTTGCACGTCCGACTAACAGCAAAGTACAGTAGTCAACTCGTCAACAATATTTAACAGTCCCCCCACGAGGAATGTACGTGGCACAAGGCCGTGTTTAATGTGGGTTTCTCCGAGCCCGTAGGCTCGTCCAAAAAATATACCCTTTGAACCCGCCTAGACGGGTTCAGGGCCTATCTACCTCCCCGGACGAAACTCTGCCCTTCGGCAAAGCTTCGTCCGGGTTCCTCTCTGCCAAAGCAGAGAATTCGACAGAAGGCCTACACAGAAGACGTACACGTAGTCAACTCGTCATCTGTAGAAAGCTCTCTTGAGCGGCATAATATAGTAATAGGACGCGTCCATTTAGTCCATAAAGGTAGGTCCCGTAACATTGGTAAAACAAGATCTTCAAAGAAGGTGGCAAGAAACTATATCGAGAAATGGGAAAAAATAAAATACAGATGAATGACTCATCTAATATCCAGGAAATCAAGGAGATCTGGTGTAAAATGTGGGAAAACTGCAACATGCACAATGAAAGAGGTACATGGATCAAGCAACAACAGGAACAACACACACATATAGAGTGCCATTAATGGACGGATATCAATATTACTGAAACAACCGCTGCCACCTGCAAGACCCCAAACTGGAAAGTACCAGGGATAGACCAAATAGTCAATTTTCGGATAAAAAGACCTCTCTAGCACCCACCAAGACCTCGCACTGGCATACAATGATATACTCATAAATCCAGAAAAATGCTCCAAATGGTTCACGTGGGAAGTAACATACCTACTCCCCAAAACAGAAGAGACGCAGAGCCCGAAGTATTATAGACCCATCACCTGCCTACCGACAATACACAAGATCCTCACTTCTATCATAGCCGAGAAGATATACAACTACCTTGAGAAAAACAATTTACTTCCAGCAGAACAGAAGTGATGTAAAAGAGGGAGTTACGGGTGCAAAGACCAACTAATTATCAATAAAATAATATTGGAAGAGGTGAAAACAAAGAAAAGAATCTACATCGACTACAGAAAGGAGTTCAACTGTGTGCCACGCTCATGCATTGAGAAGAGCCTAAAAATATACAGGGTATACCACACAACGGTCAAATTCATAACGGAAAGCATGAAAAACTAAAAGACTACACTAAACCTAAATCATACAAACGAGTCATTAACATCGAGACCAATCAATCGATCTTCCAAGGAGATTAATAGCCACCACTACTATTCTGTCATGCATTAACGCCACTCAACTGACTACTGGACAACAGTAGCTACAGATACAAGTCACAGAATGGCAAACTGAATCACCTATTCGACATTGATGATCTTAAAACGTTTGCCAAAGATGACGACCAACAGAAAGAATCTACTCATCACTGTCAAAACCTTCATCAAGACATTAGGATGGAGTTCGGAATCGACAAATGTGCCAAAGCCACCTTCAAAGGTGGTAAACTAACGAAAACTACAGATTTAGACTTTGATATCAACAAGATTAAGGAACTAGACCAAAATGGTACATACAAATAGTTAGATATTAATAGTAAAATACCAAATCCACTCCATCAACAAAGAAGCTGGACTCTTCAAGAAACAGCTGAATATAGCTGAAAACCTACCAAGAAAAAACGAAGCGAATAACATCTACACTAAACGAGTAAAACAAAGCAAAACAATTTGACCAAATGAAGGTACAGAAGAAAACAAAAAACTGGGAGGACAAGGCGTTTGCATGACAAAAACCTAAAAAGAACGAAAGAAGGGGATGTAGACCAAGAGAAAACACATCAGCACCGGGTTGAAAGCTGAGACAGAAGGCCTAATTATTGCAACAAAGGAACCAAAGCCTTGCAACCAGATTATATCAGTGTCAGATAATCAAGGATGGAACTAACCCCGAAATGCAAGATCTGTGGAAAATATGAGGAAACATTCAACCATATTATCTCAGGATGTCCGGAACTAGCACAAAATGAATATACCTATAGACATAACAAGGTAGTGACATATGTGCACGGGAAGATATGCAAGAATCACAAAATCGAAACAACTCAGAGGTATAAGCTCCAACCAGATACAATTACCCAAAATAACGATGTAACTATCCTCTGGGACAAGCCAAATCAAAATGACAAGGAAATAAAATCCACCAGTCCTGATATCATAAAAGACAAGAAATTCAGGAAGTACATGCTTATCGACATAGCTGTACCATCTTAGAGAAACACCGCCATGAAAATTATCAAGGAATTGTCCAAATCAGAGATCGAGATTAACAGGATGTGGGGAATGAAGACTGAGACTGTACCAGTAGTAATCGGAGCTCTAGGCTTCGTGAGAAAAGGAATAGACAATAATAATGAGCCCCTAACTACTTGGCCTCTCCACAAGATGTATAATAATAATAATAATAATAATAATAATAATAATCTAGTAGTGTCACATAGCCTTTAAAAGGGTCCATGAAATAAGCTTTGGAGCAAAGTAAAGGCGTATAAAAACATGAATGCGTTTCATAAATCCTAATAAAATAAATAAATAAAAAGTATAATCATTCTTTCCCGCATTTTCTGTTCAGTGAGAAGATTACTAACAAGTTTAGTGAACATTATTCAAAACACAATAACAAGTCCAAACCTTTATCTGTATTTACTGATCTGAATATTGTCAGGCACCTGACTGCCCTTTTGGACGATAGTATGCTTAAATGAAGGACGATAGATTGGCATCAACTTAATCCAGCCTTGTCTAACGTGGCCACTATACCGGTAGTTATTAAACTGATCTGGGATGCAAATTTAGAGTAAACAGCTAGGAGCGAACTCACTATTAATGATTTAACAGGTTAGATCGCTACTGATGGTTACCCGACGAGATGTCATTAATATTTACGTAGTTCGACATAAGGCACTTTGTGAGGATCAAACTCACTATAATAGTAAATCGTCGATAGCAATAACCTACTAACCATTGTTCCAAGGCGAGACAGATTAGACAGACCATTATATGATATTTATAATTATGAATCCCATAACTCAGTAAAGTCGTAGGGGCACCCCATGTACTGCAGCTGTTTTTAAATTCCTTCTCTTACACTGGTTACATTGCCCAGGCTAAAGAGGCCAGTCTGCAATGCTATTTGACCCATAGTTGGAGGAAGATGGATTCATACCTATTTCAAGCTCGTTAGTGTGAAGTGAACGAAGCAGGCTCGCTCAGAATTTGAACCCTGGCACGCCCATTCCGCTTTCTGCGCCGATAAGCGTTACAATGCCTGCACATGTTAGTCACATGTAATTTATAATTAGTGAGCCGAGCACAAGGTGAAAACACTTCAGACTGATTCTATCTGAAATTACTTAACGAGTGTCTCTAGTCTGGCACGTGACAAACAATCTCCAAACTCGAGAACACTACTACCAGCTCAGCTGAGTGACACACGGCAGTATACGCGCATAGCTAAATATGTGTGCGTGTCTCTGCATAGACCTATGTGTCTAATATATAAGCAAAGAAAAGAAGAAAATAGAGCCAGATTTGAAATTAAATTTGAAGTTTCGCTATAAAAGTTAATGAAACGCCCCTCCGTAATTGAAAGCCGTAAAAACCAGATGATGGCGTCGGCAGAAGCTAAGTCTATCAATTTTATTTTATTTTTATTTTTTAAGCTCTTTTTCAGTCTTTATTTATTTTTTTCCAATGGGATGTTAAGAGCACGAAAAAGGAAACTAATATCCGGTGTGTATTCGTACTTGCACGATTTTTAATGCAACATTTCATACCACGTAATCTGTTGGGATGACACGGAAATTATGGCAGCCAAATATCACGTTTTCTTTTCCCAAAATTATTATTATTATTATTCTTAAGTATATTTTTAGCTTGTCATACAAAAGCAAAACGAATTTAGCAGACGTTACTGCGAGGGATGAATATTGCCGTAAATGGCCTCATTGTCATCTGCAGGAGATAGAGCAGTGTCGCAAAAATCATGCCAAACACACTAAGGTGAACTGGTACTGCCTGTATACAACAGTTCTAAGCTCTCTCTTTTTTTTAAACTAGTGATTGAATGCACAATTAAAAACTGATTTTTCGCTGGAAACTTTAGCACACAACTAGTATTTAGGGATTTGCATATTTATTCTTTGTGTAGTGTTGCGTTGGTTGATATCACGTGCCTACTCTTGTCGAATTATTTATTTTCAAAATCAGTCTGTATGCATTTAGTTAGTAGTTAATCATTTTGGATAGGTTCTTTCCCCTTTGCACGTGTTGCAGTCAACGTATTACAGCCTCCGTTGACGAGGAAAAAAAACTGTGTGTTTCTATCCAAAATAAACTGAAAATTAAAAAAAAATTAAAATAACTTTTCTCTTGTCGATTGAATTCGACTTGCTGTCGGCTGAATTATCGACATAGAGAGTGATCAATAATCTAGGAATTATCAGAACGAGTCTTTTCATCTACTATGCTTCCGGCAATGTATTTATTTGGCCTTCATCTGCATCTTTCAGTATCGTCCAATCCTGAAACTTAGCAATTAACATCACAAGATTAATCTCCACACCAAGAACAAGATCTGTCTTTGGGGGAAGAATATTGCTCGGTTTTCAACTGGTACCATTTAAAGCAATACTATATGCTACTTGTAGAAATAGGCACCACGAAAAATATTTCTCCTCTCTAGAGATACCATTAAGAATAAACCCAGTATGACATCTACAGAATCGGACCAAAGCTTTTATAAATTCTCTTAATACAAAAAGACATATTAAAAAGTATGTTTCTATGTCTAGATTGAGGTTTAAGCTAGTCCAGTGCACAGAAACAGTCTCTGCATTGTTGCTATTCATTAGCTATATCCTGTTGTATAAATGTCCCGTCAAAAATTTAGTCACAATACTGTCTTGTCTTGACGGACGATGACGTAAGTCAAACCTTACAGTGGACATTGTGTCCTGAAATGTAAAAGAAAGAAACACGGCTATATACATGGAATCGGCTGCTGTGTTTACAGTGTAAATAGTGATTTTAGGCGGGACATACCTTAACACCCACTTAGGCCGATTTGTACGGTGAGGTATTTAGTATCAAGTGTGTTTCTTATCTGAAGCACGGACCCAAATTATTGGCTTTCAACATACCCAGATATCTGTGTAGGTTTATAACCAAGGGTGTGGTTTGCACCCTTCCGTTACTGCCTTCGTCTGACTCATAACCACACAGGGTGAGTGTCTAACATGTACCCCGTTACTATCGTTGTCTACCCAACTATTATTCTTCTTTTATCTTTATAGACAACCAACGTCACCGTCGCCATTTTTAGTGTTGAAACTTTAAAAATATTTACAAATCTTTCTTGCATTATATGTACTCCCAAACAAATATTCTTTTTTCCTTTCATTCTTTTTCCATCTTTCTTTTTCCTTTATCATTTCTTTAGTTCTTATTTCTTTTCATATATATTCTTTTCTTTTTCTTTTTTCCTTTGTCCTTTTCTTTTTAGTCTTTTTTCTCTTTCTTTTACATTTTTCTTTATCATTTTCGGTTTTTCTTTATTTTCTTATATTTTATTTTGTTTTTTTTTTCGTTGTCATTTTTCTATTTGTCTTTTCTTTCTTTCTTTCTTTCTTTCTTTCTTTAATTATTTCTTTCTTTTTTCCTTTCTTTCTTTCTTTCATTATTTATTTATTTATTACTTTATTTATTTAATTGTTTCTTTCCTTTTTCTTTCTTTCTTTAGTTATTTATTTATTACTTTATTTATTTAATACTTTCCTTGTTTTTTTCTTTTTCTTTCTTTCTTTATTTCTTTAATACTTCTTTCTTTCCTTGTTTTTTCTTTCTTTCTTTTTTCTTTCTTTCTTTCTTTCTTTCTTACTTTATTTATTTAATTCTTTCTTCACTTCTTTCTTACTTTCTTTCTCTGTTTCTATTGTTTATTTTAAACGTCATTTTACTTTCTTTCTTTCTTTCCTTTATTTTTTTCTTAGTAATTTCCTTTATTTTTCGGTTTCTTTTTTCTTCCTTTATATTTTCCTCTCTTTGTAATTTCCCATACACTTCGACTGAAATATTCGCATAAAACCCACGTAAATATTCACGTACGACTTGATTCCACCCATCCCTACTGACACACAAATCAGACACACACGCTTGCGTCCATTAAGCTCACAGTTGGCCCCATAGTTTAAATATATTTTCAGTATGGAAGATTCTTCATAATGTTTAGTAATATCATCTGGTTTGCCGGTTATGGTTCGTTCCTTACTGGATACTACATTGCAGTATTTCAGTACATAATAATCATAACACTCACAAGCCTGTACACGTATATACGTAATCATGTAAATTCTTTAACTCTATGTCTTCTTGTATCTTTCTTTCTCGTTTTCCGACACTAGAAATTATTCTAACATGCATACACTATTTAAGTATGTATGCATACACATGCAAAAACAGACTATGCTATGCATACGCACTCATATCTTAAAACTCCCTGAGGTATATTCACGCATTTATCATTCTGTCACTTATCTAATTTGGGGGCATATATATATATATATATATATATATATATATATATATATATATATATATATATATACACGCACACACTTAAACCGATTCAGAAGAGACATTCAGGTTTACGTGCACATGTATAAATAAACGTAGAATTTGAATACCCACCAGCCTCAAAGACCCAAACAGGAACGAGATAAACCGAATTAAAATATTTTGGTCACTCGTACACAATATCATCTAAACGAATCAAATATTTTCTGTAAGGCGCGTAAGTCAACACATGACCGGCTCAAGGATCACATTCCCGAATTACTACATCTCAATTGTCATAATGTAGTATGTATATAAAATACAAATTTTATTGTAGCCTAATTATGTGTAGTAATGGATCATATGCAATACAGGTGAACAATTCAACTAGAAAAATTGAAAACAAATACAATGTATCTAAATATAATTAGAGACATGTCAAAATGGCTCAATCCATCTTAAATAAATCAACAATGTTTTGCGGCAATTTTTAACATCAACTCGAGATTTTTTTTTATGAAATGTTTTATAATTTTAAAATATTCAACATTATGGACAAAATATAGTGAATTTTATATAGTGTTTTTTTTTTTCTCGAAACTTAGCATGTGCAAAACATATTCATGGATTTGGACAAAAAAAAGGACCTAAAATGTCGTCAAAATTCACAAAAATTTGTCATCTTTTAATAGTTGTGCTTAGTTTAATTTGTAAAGTATATAAATGTAGGTAGAAAAAAAGCAAATGTTGATAAGATAACGATTGTGACAAATCATTTGCGCGGAGCCCCCAGTCAGGCGTGGGGTCCCCAGTCGGGTGGAGTACGCACCAACTTTGAGTAGACGCGATAACACTTAGATATTTCTAAGCATTTCAGCCATGTTTGTTTAATTAATTTTAACGAAGATTTCAACATATTTTTTTAGAGTCTTTTCATTTTCCGGTTGTTTTCGGTTGATATGTCCTTCGACCTGTAGCAGTTTTGAACTAACGAATATCTTCAAACTCTTCACATGACATACAAATGGTAAGTGCTTCGTCTTAGAACTCCATACAAATTCAAATCTAAAACTACATAAATAACCATAAATGGTGCACTTTGTTGACACGTCATTCAAAACAAATTTAGCACTCGATCCTCCCTTTAGACTGCTATTGCTAAGTTTAAACACTAGTAGAAATCAAATCACGTGACGTATCATCTAATTTATTGACCAATGAAAATAATCTACATTCCATAATTCCCAGGGCTTCTTTCAACACCCCTTCAAAATGTAAATATCTAGAGATCAAGCATAAAATCCTCTTTATCTCTGTATAGTATTCTAGATCCGACAACAGTCAAGATACCATGGGACCCCAACCAGATCAACTTCAACAACTAGTAAGCCATTCCTACTACCACTCCTTATGCATAGACAAATTACTTTTCTCGCTCGAACGAACAATACGAACTCAGAAAAGATTAAGTGCTTGGGTAGAAAATAACTACTGCTCTTTCTTTGATGAATTTCGCCTTAAAATCAATATATATATAGCACTCATAGCCTGACGATTGCATCTAGCATGAAACAGACAGTCGCCTCTAAGTGTTGACTTCTATGTTCACTTTTATATTTACACACGCTCTATATTGAGCACTTTATCCCATAAATATAGCACATCTTAAGACTATATATATATATATATATATATATATATATATATATATATATATATAATCTTCTGCCGTTGTTGTTATGTATCCAGTCTGCTTTATTTTATTTAGATTATTTACATTCGGCTAATGCACTCATGTTTGTTGTTGTTATCACTACGTTTCGTTCGTTTACCATCCGGCCCTCCTCGGATATCTGTCGATACAGTTAATCTTAAGGGAATTTCGAACTGAACCTCCATGAGTGGATTGTTCTCGTTCAGGTTCGAGCACGTCTCATCTCGTTCCTTTTAGTTCTGCTCAGCTATTGTTCGCCCTGTTTTCACTGCTACCGGGCATAGGGATTGAACTCACATTATGCTACCCAATTCACGAACCAACACTTTCACCCGTTAGGCTATTGTTCCCTGGGAATAAGATGATATATACCGCAAAATGGATAGCGGAACGCAGAACAATCTACCACTGCAGATTAAATAAATGCTTTAGTTTGAAGTTCTCTGAATCGACAGACACCTAAAGAAGGCCGGAGGGTACAACGGCTGAAACGTTGTGATAATAACGACAAAGATAAGGGCATTGTTAATAGTATAAATAATGATAACACCCCATCACAGAAATTCAAACAGAAACAGTCTTTTTCTTTTCATTCGATATCCTAATGTTCGTTGAGTGCGTTAATACATTCGATAACAAATAGCAGTAAGTAGGATCTAAGGCTGTGACAGTAAGCTTTACGAGACAGTATATTTCGATAAGCTTGCGAGATCTGGACATCAGACTTCTCGTGCGGTTACAGCCAACGGAACTCTGAAGAATCCTTCACATCAATTGGGAAGACCGCATCACCAACAACAAGGTCTTTTCTCGGACATCTCTCCCCAGTATCGACGCTAAAGTCCTTCGACTTTAGCGTCATTCTGGACACGGGATACGCTGGGCGTATCCCGTGTCCAGAATGCGTCCTACTCGGCTCCCACGTATCATCTTGCTTGGAGAACTCGCCAGCAGCATGAGGCTACGCTGAAGCCCAAAACGACGCCTCAAGGATCAGTTGTAGACGCCCCTGACACAGGAGGACATCTACTCTGAGACCTGGGAAACCATTGCTGCAAATCGGCATTCCTAGTGTAGGTGTATCTGATGCGGAACCGAGACGTTCGAGTCCAATATGAAGAGGATCGGCGACATGCTGTCAGGAGGGCTCGACTCGCCCAGCTGCATCCACCACCCACACTCCTCAGTGACTCCTGCTCACGACTCTTCAGGAAATAAGCTGGGCCTTCACAGCCATCTCCGCCACCGTCACCAGGGTGGGTGGAGAAAGGGAATACGGAGAGAGGATAAAGATTCCTATGCTCGGTTGCGAGCAGGTGCCGACTAGATAAAATTTCCGTCTACCTTTGATAGCTGCATCTATTTTTCAATTAGAAACGAAGAGCTCAACGACATATAAATGCTGAATTATTATATTATGCGCGTGTGTGCTGTGATATGTATTCAGTTTAGATTAGTAAGACATAAGGCAAAATTTCGGTAAATTGGAGAAGTTTTGGTAAATTGAAAAAAGTTTTGCGTCCAATTGGATAGGATCTGATTTGTAAATCAGTGTAACAAATCCAAGCATTTGCCTGGCTTCAATATTGGCGATTGACGCCGGTAAAGAATACACATCTAACTTAGGAAGCTAGCCCCAAGCTATTTATTAAACACGGCTTAATATGATACAAAACCACAACAGCAGAACACCTACTTGTATCGAACTCAGTACTGTATTGTTTACGAGATTAACATACCTTACATTTCTTCAAAATGAGGCGCTCAAACTTTGTTAATTTATAAGCTTAACTTAATCTATGGTGGATTAACCGAGAATCAAAAAACTCTATACAAGTGGATAATTTACGAGACGAGCTTGTGAAATGTTCTATTTTGAGGCACCTAACGTTTGTGTACGTCTTTATATTTAAATAATCTTGCTCTCAATTCTCCACTTTGTTTTTACCAAAATAGCCTAATAATTTAGAAATTTATTCTATGCAAGACTTCACAATTACGAAAACTCGGTTGAGATTATTTAGATGAGAATTACACACGCATGTTTTTGTGTTAAAATTGTCTTGATAGCATCGTAATAGCTGCATTTTCATAATTCAAATGTTTTTCGAATCTTGAAAATAACAAATGAAACAGGCAAAAATTAAATGACAAAATTATTGCGAAATCTTAGAAATGGTGGTGAGATATTTTGATCATCAATGTCAAGATATTTTTAATGACAACAATTAAAAATAAGCTTTGAACTCAAATGCATTGGAGAGAGCTTTCATAAAATATGAAAAAGAAAGAAATATGGTGCATAAGAAGAAAGATGAGTCTGTAAAAAATCTGAAGGAATGAAAAAAAAGGATGTTTGCTTAAAACTTGTTGATTATTGTCTGCTATGTGATTAGTTACACAATAATCTACGCATGCGCAGAATCACGTAAACAACCGAAAATTGATATTGCATAATTATTTCGGTAATATTTCGAATATCTGGATGCGTGCAAGACAACAAAAATGATTTTCATTCTTTTGTTAAGGTTCAAAATGATTCCGTGTAGCGCCTAAAAGCAGCACAAATGAGTTTTATGAATCAACTTTACGTTTCTAAATAGTGTCCAAATGGTAGAAAACATTTTATGAATAGCTGCCAAAAATTCTATTCATTCATTCACTAGAAATGAATATTGAATTTGTTTCCGAGCAAAAACTTGCTTCAGTAAGAGCAAGACGTTTTTATGTGTCATGGTTTTATAGTCAATCAATTGCTAGATCTTTTGCTAGGAAAGTTGCTTCCCTGTTTCGTGCTAGACGATTTTTCTCGCTAGAATGATTTTAGATAGTTATAAGATTAACATTCGTTCTTGACTTGAACATTCCTGCCACATCTGGTCTGGCGCTCCTGCTATACATTTAAAGATCCTTGATAAAATCCAAAGAAGAATCTGCAATGTTATTGGTCCTGACCAAGCAACTCGGCTTCACTCACTTTCCCACCGCCGTAACGTAACTACTCTGTGTCTTTTCTATAAATGCTTTCATGGTAGTTTTTCTGATAAATTTTCCTCTATGGTACTTCATGAATTTTAGCGCAGTACCAGATTGGTGGTAAGGTCTCATCATTTTACAGCTCAAATTGGAAGATGTAACCGTAAGTTCTATGCCAAGAGTTTCTTTTATCGCACTTCCCGCTTGTGGAACTATCTTTCCGCCTCTTGCTTCCCAGTCAACTTTAATCTACAAAAATTTTAAATTCTTAATTCCTGTTTCTTTACTGTTCTCTCTCCTTAATTATATTATCTAACACTCAGTAACGTCTTGCTTGGGGTGAAATGATTAAAACATGTTTCTTTAGGACGTTGGCGAACATGACACTCCACAATTTCCTATCCTTTGTAGCTCTAGGTCAGGCATGTCAAACTCAGAGCATATAGAGGGCCACACCGGGTATATCTGCAGTCTCGAGGACCGCACCTGCTTACAGTCCTACATTAATCACAGCTAGTGCTAACTAAACTTTAAATATATATATATATATATATATATATATATATATATATATATATATATATATATATATATATGGGGAGAGAGAGTATCAAAAATACTTTTACAAACTTTAGGCAGGGAGCCTCACACTAAACCAAGGACAAAAGTCCATATAACTATATTTCCACGATGAATTATCAGAGGTCGAAAGATCCTGCACACATTGCAAATGATACGGGTGCAGGATCAGATTGTTGATATGGAGGATACTTGTATCCTCCATGTGGTACTATGAGTTGTCCAACATCCTAGGGTCACTTGGCGTGTGCTGATACCTGGATCGTCTCCGACAGCCTGTAGAATATGTAATTCGGAGTCAGACGTACGAGCGGATCTCGGATTTCATTGATCCATAGTTTGTTGTGTCAGGAATCCTGTCTCAGCAACGCGACGATAAACAGCAACAAAGGTTGGAAGAGTCTGGTGCTCCTGCTATATATTTTGAAATTTTGAATAAAATCCAAGGAATAATCTGCAATATTATTGGTCCTGGCCTGGCATCTTGGATTCAATCACTTTTCCACCGTCGTAATGTATTTCCTTGTGCCTTTTCTTTAAATACTTGTTAATGGTAATTGTTCTTTGCTCTATGGTACATAGACTTTATGAATTTAATCGCAATACCAGATTGACAATAAGGTCTCATCATTTTACACTTGAGATGGCTACATGTAACCGTAAGTGCTTTGCTAACAATTTTTCTCGGACTTCTTGCCTGTGGAACTCTCTTCTGGTCTCTTACTTTCCAACCAACTTTGATCTTCAAAATTTAAATAGAATGTCAATCGTTATCTACTGTCTTCTTGATTCCTCTTCTTTTATTGTTCTCACTTCTTAATAATGTTTTCTTTTTCTTATTCTTCCACACTCAGTAACCCCTTGTGGCTTTATTGACTTGCTTGGGGTGAAATGATAAAAGATAATGTAATGTTCTTGTAATTTCGAACCGAACCATTTATTCATCTACGGCAGTAGACTGTTCTCATTACCCTTTGAATGCTTAGGGGAGATAAGTAATATAATTTAATGACCAACAGTCTTATTTAACTTTGATTCACTTGTCTGTCTCATCTATTGAACTAGACTATGTGACTTCTGCATCACTAAACCCAAAGATTGAACTCACAACCGCTAAAGAAACTGTTGTAAGGTAGAACTCCGCTTTCCTCTACTACTGTAAAATTGAACTGCTCTAACTTATAAATATAGCAAGTAGCCATATTAGAGAAGGATTAGAGTAGCATTTAATTTATTCAAGTTATGCCATTCTATGTATGGATATTTGATAAACATCTTCTTTGGTTTCCCTACCTATTCTTCTATTCCTTCGATACTCTCAGCCATCCTAATTCTCGGCTAATTTGAACAAAGACAACACTACAACAGAAAGATGTTTAACAACGCTATGTGTCTCTTGGACGATATAGTGAAGTCTCCAATATAATGTTCATATTCACGTGGTGGTACTGTATACATGTTCTGATTCAGATTGTAGAAATTTTATTGAGAGATTTTTTGTTGTTTTTTTTTTTTACAGTGAGATTCCTCATGTACAAGGTTCAGGCGCCACTTGAGGTAGAGTGAGGCTCAATGTATGTGGATAAGCGTGAAAAATACCGGTTAACCCTAAACCTGAACAGGTTAAGATTGGGAAAAAATCCTCTTGGGGGTCGATTCCACAGAGCAATGGTTTGCGTGAAGGCGCCGCTCGAGGGGAACTTACTCCTCGCCGGTGGAATACGGAGAGAATGAGGATGGTTCGCTATAATATGTATAGCATGGTGGTTCCTGGTCGTGAAGGTTAGAACTGGTTGAACTATGGAAGTAGCGATTGAATAGTGAGAAACTCGCCACCTTTCGTCTGTGAGAGAGGGATTATAGGGTGGAAAATAATTTGTCACTCACAAGGACAAGTAGACACGGTTGTACTTTGTCGAGACTGGAGAATGAGAATTGAGTAACTTCTGGCTAAATATGACAGTAGTACTCCATTTTAGGTTTGATCTGGCTCTTGTAAAAATAGAGGTTAACACGATGAGTCAAGTACGTACTGGAATGGTACAGGGTATCGACCATTTTTCCTTCATCTTGAGCGAATGAACTTAACCAGTTGGTATTCATTTCTATGTTAGGTCTACTGAGATGGTTGTCCGTGCATAATATATAGGCTGATTTTTTCAGTCGGCTAATCCCACAGTGTCTTTCTCATATTATTTTGATTTCAATCAACTGGAATTTATAACATTTTCCATTCATATATCATCAACCATGTCTGATTTCAATGTCTCAATCCAGACAGCAGACTTTTATGTTCTTCCATACTTACTTTTAATGGGCTGCTAGTCTCCACTTTGCATTCCTTGTCACAACTTCATGGCATGGAATACACAAACTTCTTGATCATTTTGTTTTCTTCCTAAGAGGTGGGGTTTGACTCAAGAGAGATATCTCAGAAGAGTTTAATTACTTTTGAATACTGTCTCCATATTTTATGGACAGCAGAACTTTTAAATATTTCCTAATGAAACCGTTATAGGGATTTTCTAAGAATAGCTTAGATGTGGCATAAGGCCGAAAATATGGAGCACCCAGTGAGGATTGAACTCAGTCGAAATTGAACTAGCGAGACAAGCTTGCTAACCACATTGACGTGCTAAATGAAACGGTTATATATGGTAAACAATCCGATTTTTTTTATTGTTGTATTCGATTCTTCTGTTCCTGCATTTAGAAGCAGATCTTATATTTATAGGATAGTCTGTGAAGGTTTTTTTTTTCCTCATGATGAATATCTCTTTTTGGTATGTGTCTGAGTCGCAAATTAAGAATTTGACCCGAGGTTGTAGGCAGCAGATGATACCTTTATAAAACGACAACCATTATGAACATGCTGGTTCAGATAGTAAAGCATGTAATAATTCCTCATCTCAATATATTCTGAAAAAATAGTTATCGAAAAAAAAAAAACCCTCCAAAATTTTATTTTCTCTGCTTAATCATATAAAATATTAATTATATAAAATATTAATTACATAAAATATTAATTATATAAAATATTCTATTTTTTAAAAAGGTATTGAGATTGGCGATTAAAAGTAAATGTATTATAAAAAACGAAGAACACCGAAACTGATTTTCTACCAAACAACTTCTGAACTTCTAAAAAAGAAAATGTTTTGTTCCAAAAAGCGCTGTTCCCAATTTCGCCATCTTAACCCAGCAACCCAATATTACTCTGTCTTCAACTTGTAACAATGGAAGACACAATTATGGCTATGTCTTTCTTTGAAGTGGAACTTATGCAAAAACAAAGAAAAGAGTAAGAAGATAAATATTAAGGATTGTATTATTCTCAATAAAAACATCTTTTAAAAATATAGATACATCCACTATTTTGCT
>CAHIKZ030000036.1:1280000-1410000 GCA_903632075.3 Acanthosepion pharaonis
GGAAAAACTGGTTTTGAAGATTGAAGATCTGATTAGAAGAATGTGATGAAAGACTAACTTCTTCCTTCTTGATCGGGATTTTTCAAATATATCAGATCCTTATAATTTGAAACGTTTGAAAACTACATCCCCCAATTGAGCGTTTACACGGTTTGAAAACGATCTACTAAGCATTATTAACGATCTCTTTTCATCTTAAAAAAATGCTTTAATTAAAAAAAGATTTAACGAAAAATTATAAGGAATTATTTTCATTTAGATTATAGGCACTACCTGTAAAAAATTCACGGATAAATTTAAACTTCTATTGTTAAAGATATTAATATATCTAAGAATATATTAATTTAAGATCATCTTTGAGATCAAACTACCAACGAGGATTATCAACTCTACCAGACCAAAACTGCAATAATTTTGGTGGTTTTATTTTTACTGGTACCGCTGATCTCATAATAAATTTAACGCTTTTTATTTGAGAATGTTATTTCAGATTGATCGTATAAGGTTATAAATATAAGAAGAATGGATCTCTTATGGTGAACAGTAGATTAAAAACTCTGAAATTCTACTAAAATAAAAGTTGACAAATTAAGAGAAAATGATTGATACAGAGAATTAGTGAGAAAAAAGGTTGACAAATTAAATGATTAAGAGAATTAAGCTTAAACTACTAATGTTAAACGAGTTGGTTTTCTTGATGTTACATTAGATCTTGTTAATGATATATTCCAACTCTATATGAAAAATAATACTAACTCAATACATATTCATCTCAATTCTAACTCCCCTCCATCTGTAATCAAATGTATATGTAATCAAACATATACTCTCATCTATAGAATGTAAGATTAGCAACAACTCATCTGACAAAGATGTGTTTGATAAATACAGCGGTGTTTATATCACTGCTTTAAAAAATAGTGGTCAAGTACGCTGAAATCAAGTATAGAAAATAAGATAATATTGACTTAAGGAAAAGGAACAGGAATAAGAAAATCATTTGGCACCCCCCTATTTAACCAATTAGTCAGTACTAAGTTACGTCAGATGTTCTCCCAATTAATTGATAAACATTTACCTAAATGTAACCCACTTTGTAAAATATTTAATAGAAACAAACTAAAACTAAGTTATAGCTGCACCGATAATCTTGAGACGATTATAAAAAAACATAATAAAAATTTTTTAAACAAATTTAAAAATCTGGATAATAATAAACATCCCAAGATAATTACTGTTAATAATATTAACCAGTCTAATTGCAAGGATTCTAACGAATGCACATTACGAAACCAATGTTTAACTACATCTCTTGTTTATCTACGTACTATTTCTACAATAGAGAATCCGACTATTGAAAAATGTTATATTGGTAGTACTAAGAATTCTTTTAAGACTATGTGGTATCAACATTTCTTATCTTTCACCAATAGTACTTATGAAAATAGTACATCTTTTTCTAAATATTTTTGGAATTTAAAAGAAGCTAATGAAACTCCTACGGTAAAATGGAAAATTTAAAACTGCTAGAACATGTAGATCTTTAAAGGAACCCTGTTTTCTATGTTTACATGAAAATTAGAAATTCTCGTATTTTTTAATAAAAGTTCTTATTAAACCAAACCTTTCCTTTACTTTACAATATGTTTAAACTTGAAATTGATAATACTTTTTCATATAGTAATAATCAGTAGATGAACTGTAGTGCATCTTATATGGCTTACTATTTTATTTGTACGCACCATTTTGATTTAATATTGCTTTATATTGATTATTCACATCTTATATGGATGTAAAGATGTTTAGTTGGTATTAACATCTTACATGGATGCTCTTTATTTAACGTTTGCGTATTGATATACCAAAGTACTTCTGTATTTTTGATCCGTTTTTTTTTAACGGTTAAGGTGGTTGCCAGTTTCTTAAAGGGGGTCTTTTATTTATCAACTACAACATTTTATGTAAGAAGCTGAACGAGCATATAATTGGCTAGCATTATGTTAAATTACCTCCCCTTCTCTTATGCCTTTGCTTCTTGGGAAGCTTTAACGTCAAACTGAAACTAAATGATGTAACAATCTGTATCATCCCATAAGGAAATTGTCTAGGTTTTATATGCAGACAACTTTGTGTCATAACCTATATTAAAAAAAAATTTCCGGTGAATTTGAATTTAGTGTAGGTCACATAAGATTGGTTAATCTCGGCAAAGCACACAAGTTTAATTTTTTTTAAAATTATTCTGCTTTTTGAAATTAAATTAATCTTTCACTCGACAGTAGTTTAACATCACCTGAAGAGACACATGTATGGTATTGAAACATAATTGTAATTGTGTAGCGATTTTAACGTTTTAATATCCTAAAAAATAATATTTTGCTCTACTATGTATTGAGCCCTCTTTTTAAATAAATGTTACGTACAGCAGAATCATACTCTATTTGTTCTCATTTTACCTGGATATATATATATATATATATATATATATATATATATATATATATATATATATATTGGTAGTAGTTCTTACTCTGGAATGTGCATTGAAAAGTGAAACTGACAGTAACTATGCAATGTCGTTTCCAGTGCCCACACTGCTTATATCTATAAACACTTTATCTCCAATATTGAGCATTCTCAGATTTGAATTATCTATCTATCTATCTATCTATCTATCTATATATATATATATATATATATATATATATATAATATATGCGCGATTATTTTCAGATGTGTTCCCTATTTGAGAAATGTCAAGTGTCCAATACCCAAACCCAAGGCCGAATTTAATAATAAACAATGTAAAAATTCTCCAATGTGAAACAGTGGCGATTTTATTTGTCAAACGCCCACATTAGCCTCGGCCAACAATGACACTAGATTTAATAAGTAGAAATATAGATGATTAGACAAGAAATTTGTTTGAAGTTTTTTCTTTTTTAAAACTACTTATTTAAATAATGTATATTCGCTATAAATACACATGCTTATAAAATTTTATAATTTTATGTGGAAGATATTATATACAAATCTATATACGAGACAAATAATAGGTAATTGAATGACAAAGGAGAAAATAAACTCCTACATTTCGTCCATCACAAAGATTTCTTCAGATTAACATATGTTGGTATCAGGGCACGAAATAAGACAAATTTCGGTTGCAGTTTTGAAGATACAGGGATACTTAATTTTAAATTTAAATTTCAAAATTTTCGGTTTGGTCACCAGTGTATCTAGTTGCAAAATCTTGCAAACACGCGCACGCGCGCGCTAACACACACACACACACACACATATATGTATATATGTATGCGTGTATGTATACTAATAGTTATACATTTATTCCTCACCGTTTGGTACAATTTAGAGCTGTACGTGCATGAAATTAGAGTTGTACCAAAGAGCGAGAAACAAATGTATATTTATTAGAAGTAGTCTAAATTTTAGCTCTGTTATTTTACACACATTCGCACGTGCACGCGCGCACACACACACACAGTAGTTTAACATCGCATGAAGAGACACATTTATAATGTTGAAACATAATTGTAATTGTGTATATATTTTTAATGTTTTAACATCTTATAATGAATAATATATATGTATATATATATATATGTGTATTTAGACAGCAAATTCTCTAACAATTACAAATTAGTATTATATCTATCTATCTATCTATCTATCTATATATATATATATATATATATATATATATATATATATGCGCGAGCGTGTGTGTGTGTGTCTGTGCGTGTGTGTATCGTTATTGTTATTATTGTTCTGTTATGAAACATTGAGCAATTTTCTCTTTAATGTCTATTTTTCGCCTCACAATTGGCAGTAATATATATATATATATATATATATATATATATATATATATATATATATATATATATATGAAATTATGAAAGCAGAAACTTTAGAAACCTATGGTAATATTTTATTTCCAAAGTCTCTGCTTTCATCATTCTTGCATTTAGTCTCTCTCTGGATATCTATCCTTGCTGTAATTATCCATACGGATTACCAAATAATATTATCCTCTCTCTCTCTCTCTCTCTCTATATATATATATATATATATATATATATATATGAATGAAAAAATATATGGAAGAACAAAATCCGAATATGCAAATATGCTGTTTTAATGTTATTTCAATGTCGACGTCAGACGTTTCGGTTTAGTAGATCTTCTTCAGGACATAGTTATTAAAGTATAATTAATATTAGACGATATTCAAGTCAACATGAAAAGACGATAGACATAAGAGTAAGACTAATCAAATCAAAATCAATATATATATATATATATATATATATATATATATATATATCAGAATGAACTATTAATAGTAGGCACTTTTAAAAGTTTTAGCGGCTGTTATTTCCAAAATTTAAATTTCGAAATTACAAATTCTGATGCATAATTTACAAATATAAAAATGAATGCATGTGAGTGTGTGTTATTTCCGCTGTTTTATTGTGTCTTCTTTCAAATTCTTACTAATTAAAAGTTACGTTAAAAAAATAAAACTAAGGGAAATAAAGAATATTATGTAACTTTTTATCCTAAGTTATTCTGAAGTTAATTACGTACTTCACCGCTGTGAGTTAAATGTTTGCCGACCAAGGCAAAACTAAAGTAGAAGGGTATGGAATGGAATCTGTAATTAGTTTATCATCGCTCCTAACTGACTGTGTCTTTTATAGTGCTCTTCAGAATTTAAGCGTATTCGGGAAGTAATTACTTTTACCAGAAAGGATCTGAAAATAAAATATTCAATTTAAAGACTTTCTTTGCATTGAGTCCTCTATAATACTTTGCTTTTATCTATTAAAATATAACTTATGTTGATATTATTTTGGTTATTTGTGATATGTTGATCTATATGTGCGCCAGATTTTGATAAATGACAAGTAAACCTACGAGAAAGTGGAGTGCATGTATGCATTTTTAAACATTCTAGGAAATCTATCAAATTCTGTCCGCAAGATACTTGTAGAAAATACGACTATAATAACTTCATCCACATATAAAAAAGGCTAAAAATAATGAAGCATTAATAATAATAAAAAATAAGACAATACTCAATAATATCAGCTATGAACACGGCCACAACGTGCTGACCGTGTTTGGAAAATAAAAAAAAGGATTCCAGTCGCTATAGATACAAATATTTAAATAATATACATGAAAAGAACCGGCGTTGGACCATTTTTCGACCATAATTTATGGGTTAAATAGCAGAGTAGTCTAGGAACTCTAACTTTGGCTGGCAGACAGTCTAGGAGAAGAAAAATTCTGAATTTAATGTTGTAGAGAAAGCAACGGGAAATAACTTTTCTATCTTTCCTACGAAGTCCTGATAAAGAAAAGAAAACTGTGGGTAGCCACGATCGCATGTATCATAGAAAATCATGCAGTCTTACCACCAATACTGGCGTCACTTCCGGGTACACTTGTCTGCTAGGTTAGCTAGCTAATCTCTGTTACAAACATTTGATCAGGCACATTTGAGTTTGTTTAACACCCACAAAGCTAACCTGCGGTTTATACTGCAACTATTTTGAACGAATCAAAAGTTAAGATTTCTGGAAGAGAATGCATAACCTGGCATGATCAGTAGTTGAACACGTCAGCTTTCCTCTTAATAATGATATAAATATTTTGGCACTAAAACTTTGTTTTTTTCAAGTTTCGGGCTTTCTTCATCATGTCATGCTCTTCTTTACCGAATTATTGAAGGTACCTAATATTATATGATAACTATTTCAGATGAAGATTCAGCGAATAACTTAAATGAAATTCTAGTCCAAAGAAATTTATTTAATAGCTTTCTTCGGTTTGAATTCTTTGTTAGGTTGAATTGTTCAATGTCTTTTAAGCGCTTTTTTCATTCATAAGTTATTGTCAAAGGATTTTTCGTGTTGATAGAATTACATTTATAGATAGGCATTGTGTTGATAATGATTACGAATGCTGAAAATGCTCAGAAGATATTCAACAATTCCTGTTCAAATTTTCCTCGGAAACCAAAAAATATTTCAAACTATAGAAATATTAATTTAAAAAAAAAATTACTTAGATCATCTGTGGGATGCTGCTACCTGGCAAATGTGGGTCAGGTTGTACAATGATAAAATGTCAGAGATCATAGTATGAATTGTCTGTTAGGGAAATTTGGTCCAGGCACTCTTTGGGGAAATCTTTCACACACTTCTCATCTAATATGCAAGAGGATTAGCTGCTGATAATTCCACGTGGGCCCAGAATAATGTTTTTGGTGATAATTTCATAAAGTTTGGAGTTGTTGTTCTTGCCAGGAATTTATGTACACGTGATTTAATCGACATTCTCATAGCTTGTCTTGCTCCGCAAGAACGAGTCAAATGTGGTAGTGAATTTCTTTGTTTTGTCTTTCATGGCACAGAATCTGTTGTAGAGTTGGACTCAGCGTACTTCCCGCTCTTCCCTACTACTGTGATGGACTGCTCCTACTTATAAATATGGAAGTAGCCACATTAGAGTAGGATTTAAGTAGTATCTGATTTACTCAAGTATTTCCGTTCTACGCATGAGTATTTAATAATCCCCTTTGTTTCCTCGACATAGTCTTCTGTTCCGTTGATACTCTATCTAACTACGTCCTTCTTCATTCTCGGTTATTTTGAACAAAGACAACATTACAACAATATCCCTTAACCCCTTCTAGCAGATTGAGTTTAGTGAGATAATCCAAGAGTCTCTTTTGTTTGATGTTAAATAGTCTTGCAGTTCTAAAGTTCCAAGAAAGAATGTTTGCCAAATACTTTACCAACGCAGTTTGCAGTTGAAAGTCAGAAAAAAAAAATCGGTTTAGCCTAGAGATTGAACAGTTCTTATTGAATCTTGAAAACCTTAGATATACTGCATTGGCCTGTACTAGAGAGTTGAAGTGGGGATTACTTTCTGACTAGCCAGCGACTAACAGCCTCTAACAGTCCCAGGTACTTTTCAACACATATATTCTTTTGGTGGTTACGTAACCAACTCATCTTGGTCACTTCATCAAATTAGTCACAGGCTTATTGTTACAGTTTTTTGGGTATATGTTGTATATAACTAGTGAGCGAGTCAAAATGACTTATTTCCCTTTATAGTCGACCACTAGAAGGTTGACCAATCAGAAGCCGCACAACACTGTACACGTCGTGTATAAAGGCGGCCATCTTTGCTTTACTACTGGAATGACCAGAGGCAACTTGTCCGGCGAACAGGACAGACTGAAGAACTACGCTCTGCTAGCTTGCTGCGATATCCACTGCGAACCTGCACTACGCTTTCCTACTGTCTCCGAAATATTCACTGCCAACCTCTGGATTCTATACTCGAAGACGACCGTCATGAAAATGTCTAACACTTATCTAACACTTATTGCTATGTAATCTTCTGACCTTTATGAGCGGCTCAGTTCACATTTTCCAGCCTGCACAGAGTTCAAAACCGTTTACGCAAACATGTGCGAGAGGAGTTATTCTCTATTCTGCAGCCTCTTTCCTACAGACCCAACGTTCCTGGTCTCTCGTTATTCCCTTGCTCTTTCCAATCACAAATATTTAGATGTACCACATTCTTTAGTTCCATCAGTCTAGCCACAACACATTGAAACACCGGTTCCCGTACGATCACCGAATTTAAGCAACATCGAGCATAGTCAGTACCCAGATGAGTGACTGCTTGAGAATACCAGGTGCTGTAAACTTGGATGTGCGGGTGGTGAAATGGATAATGATTCAGAATTGTTAATCGGATAGCCGAGATCCAATTCCAGTCGAGTTCGTTACATTCATTTCCGCGCAAATACCCCTGGGAAAGGTATGAATCCACCACTTCTCCTCCACTAGCTATAAGTTAATTAGTAAGACTAAACCATTATTATATCCCAAAAGAGATTCTTAGAATCTAAAGATATTATTTTCTGGCTTTAAATAACCTTGAAAGGGTGGATAGACCGTACAAATCTAATATAGACCTTTACAACTACGACACGCCAAGATACTTCAACATAGTAGAATCCTTCATATTCCGCTCTATATATGAGAAGTTCCACTTAGGCTTTTTTCCAAGAACTGCTACTTTATGAAACAGACTCCCACATGAGTCCTTCATTGAAATCTACAATCTTAACCTCTTCAAGTCAAGGGTCACTCGATATTTGCCCTTTTTATCTTCATCTTCACTTCCAACGATCTCATCCTTCATTTGTATAACACACGTTGTACATCATTATCCTTTTAACAGTATCTTTCTAACTTGAGTGACTATCGAATTTGTATTGAGTGAATTTTAGTATTAAAAAGTAGAAATGATGATCAGGATCGTTAACCTGGAGTGTATATGGGATTGCATGTAGTCATCTTTTCCAAAGCGGAACAGGAAGACATAGATCACAGCTACGATGTATTTCATAGACTTTCCTGTGTTAGCTATTTCGTTCATGCTGGATTATTTTCCTTGATCATCCCTTAGCTAAATGACAGCTATTTAACCGTTTATATGTTGTTGTTTTTTGGCTCGTCGTACTTGCGAGCACATTCTGTTGTAAATTTCTTTTTAGCGCCGATACAAATTTCTATTCTGAATAATTTCAGTAGCTTTTTTGAAAGCCAAAAGACTGCGGGGTTTAATTGTTTAGGTTTTTGTTGTCTTTAAGTCTGTTTTCCAGCTTATGTTACAAAAAAACAAAAAAAAAACAAAAAAACAACAACAACAACAACTGAGTATAGTTTAGAGTCTCTTTATCTTGAAATCGCAGCTTACCAAATGGATTGAAACCAGAAATCTATTCCTTATTTCTAACTGATGCATTATTTTAGGCTTGAATTTGCCACAGAAACTAACATCTTTTCAGTACCTGTCTATATTTCTGAGATGAGGTATAATGTACACTATTTACATTATTTGGACTATTGTCCTCATCTTTGTTTCCATATTTATCACAACGTTTATAATACCCAGAAATTCATAAACATATGTCCTCAAGAACACATGGCACAGTGGATAAAGGCGTTGGTTAGATTCAGTAACCCAAAGAGTATGAGTTCAATACCCGGTTAAGGCGGTGGAGAACTTGGAGAGGGGATCTAACAAGAGATAACTGATAACTGACATCCATTAGACATAGCACGTGGAACTAGAACAGTCTATAGGGAAAGAAAGGGTTCAGTTCAACATTCCAACCACCTGAAGAAGGTCGGGGCGTACAACGGCCGAAAAAACGTTGTGATAAATATAGCAACAAAGATGAGGACAATAGTCCGAATAATGTAAATAGAGTAATTTCAACTTTGCAGATAATTCATTTAGATATACCACTGAAATCTTTCACTTTTCCTAGCAAAATCCATGCCTCTTTTCTTTTTAACAGGGTGCGCGACAAAAATCACATCTGCATCCGGACTGAGACAGGTTTGGAGGAGAAGGACATTTATGCTTGCCAGAAAAGAATGATTCATCCAATTGAGAAACATCAATTGCAACACGGAAACACAAGAAACCGATTTCGCTTCTGTAATTTCCTTTACTCCTGTTGCATAGCTGCTCAATCTGTCAATACATTTCCTCTTGGTGAACCTCGCTGTAAAAAAAGTAAGTTGTGTAGATTTGTAGTTTGTCAGTTGCTTTAAATACCTTATTTTTAATATAAGACATGTAAGATAATTGGGCCTAATGGGTTTCCCATGCTGACGCTATTAGTTTATGTAGGATGTAGGTGTTGCCATTATGATCATAGAATGGGGTTGGTACAGGCAAGGAGTAGTTTTGGAAATGTTGCTGGTCGAATTTTGGAAGGGGTAAATGGCGGATGTTTGTAGATGCAGTGATTCTTTATTGTTTCTTCAACTGGGATGTTGGCAAAAAAAAATTTCAACATGATGGGACGCTGAAAAGTCCACGGTCCGTTACGACCAAGAAGTCCTCAGAAATTTGCTTGGTCAAATTTTGTGAAATGGATCGAGTCGAATAATTTTCAGCATCCTCTTGTATATGATATATATATATATATATATATATATATATATATATATATATATATATATCTTTCTTTGTCTCTTTACATCTGTGTGCTGCTGAGTGTGCATTCATTTCTAATTAGTGCACACCGGTAAAAATTATGCGAAGCATATATTAACTAATTTTATTCACTCAAATACGTATCTATCTATCTATCTATCTATCTATCTATCTATCTATCTATGTTCATGTCGATCTATGTCTGTTCATATCGATCTATGTCTGCTCATATCGATCTATCTCATTCTATCTATCTATCTATCTATCTATCTATGTTCATATCGATCTATGTCTGTTCATATCGATCTATGTCTGCTCATACGATCTATCTCAGTCTCTTTATCTATCTATCTTTCTATCTATCTCAGTCATATATGTGCTCACATACGCATAGATATACATAAGAAAACTAAAACATTGATACATACTACTATAGATTCTTCTAAAAATATATGTACATGCACACACATATGTATACACTTTCATATATATACACATAATTTTAAACAAATTCAATATTCTAATGTGATATTTATATATACACACTTATGCATAATTAAATTTATACATGTCTATTATAATATGTGTGTATGTGTGTATGTGTGCGGGTTTGTGCGTGTGTATGCGTGAATTGAACCCCACCTGGCCAACTTCCTGAAGTGTTAATAACAAATCAGTGAGGCGGAACAGTCACTGCTTCGCTCCGGATGTACCAGCTGCACTTCGACCTTCTACACAGTTTTTTTCTCTTCCTGGACAGACACCATGTGGTGTAAACCAACTACTCTCTTTACCAAACTAGACGAGCACACATGGAGATTTTGAAATTAAGACAGCTCGCAGATATTCGATGATGGTAAATGCTATTTGATAAAAAATAGCAATAACTCATGTAATAATAATAATAATAATAATAATAATAATAATAATAAACATTTTGGTAGGAGATGACGCACTGTGTTCTGTTTATGGGCGGGAGTAGAAATGGGCATTCCGATTCACTGTTGAGAAAGTTTTTTATTAAGTTTGAAGGGGGAAGCATGCAGTCAGGGTAATTTTAATGTTGCATCCAGATAGTTAAGAAAACTTTCAATCGGAGGCCGGCTGAGTTACTCAACCTGAAGGTATTCCAAATTAAGTGCCAGGAAAATTATGTGCTGCTTTTATTAAAATCTGTCATCATATGCCATAAATTTGGCTGTGATGCATGTGCCTGATATACACTTATCAGACTGGATGTCATTATATATATATATATATATATGGATATATATATATATATATATATATATATATATATATATATATATATATATATATATATATATATATATATATATATATATATATATATATATATAATTATTTATTTAAAAATTGTAACATAAATATGTTATAAAATCACGACAAAAATAGCCATTTTGTTTCAACACCTCTGGTGTCTTATCAAGTGATGATGTTGAATGTAGATTGTAGAATAAAGGTTTTAAAAGGTTCAAATTAATTAACCATCACTCGTAAGGGGAAACGCTGTTACATGAGCTGAAATGACCAATCAAAAAATTGTTGGTTATTGGAATTTATTCCGTATACACCAATCACATATTATATATATATATATATATATATATATATATATATATATAAATCACTATAAAAACTACAAAATAGCCATTTTATTTCGACACTTCTGGTGTCTTATCAAGTGATAGTGTTGAATGTAGAATAAAGGGTTTTAAAAGGTTCAAATCGACCAAACACCCCTCACTAGGGGAAAACGCAGTTACATAAGCTTCAATGACCAATCAAAATACAAGTATATGAGAATTCAAAAAACATGACAATGAACCTTGGTTATAATAATTAATGTTTTAATGTTAGGGTTAGACTAAAATAGAAATCATTCTAACTAATTAATATTGAATTTTACTATAAAAATGAAATTTTAAAAATTACCAGTTTTAAATTTAATCTGTTCTAAGTTTAAAATATTATAAAATTATTTAAAGAGAGCATGATATACTTGATGAGCTTAAGCAAATGGATGGCTGAACAGTATTTAGGTGAAATAACAAAAAGGCAGCATTAAGAGGTAAAAAGAAAGTAAATTGTGGAGCCATGATCATTTACGTCCCGAGGGGACACAGCATGTAAAGAAAAAAGAAAAAGCTACTGATTATTTATGGTAGTTTGTACTGTTTGCTGAAAAAACATTTTCTGTTAAAATACATTCAGTTTTTTCCCTGCAATTATCTATAAGAATTCCCATTTATTGTACTTTACTGGTTGCCTTGGCTGCATCTATTGTTAATTATCTATTAAAAAAAAGCATTCACATTTATTGTACTTTACTGATTGCTTTGGCTGAATCTATTGTAATTGCACCAGCAGAAGGTTATGATGGATGTTTGGTGGTCCGCCATTGGCATTATCCAATACAGGTTTGTGGAATCTAACCAGAGCACCACCGCCAAAGTTTACTGCCAGCAACTGGATGAAATGCACATTCAAATAAGCAAAATGCGGCCAACGCTTGTTAATCGATGAGGTCCAGTACGGCTTCATGACAATGATAGGCCACATGTTGCCGGGATGACACTATAGAAGCTTACTGACTTGGGTTGCGAAACTTTGTCTCATCCACAATATTTCCCCCAATCTCCCGTTCACTGACTACCACTTTTTCAAGCATCTTGAAATTTCTTTTAAAGCCAAAAGACATTCCATTGTAAGGAAGATGGTGGACAAACCTTAGAGTTTTACAATAAAGACATAAATAACGATGTACCACGAGGGCAGAAATGTATAGATGTTCAGGTTTCCTCTTTTGACTGATTTAAACACTGTTTAAATATTTTAATTTGGGAATAGATTTTGATTATAAAATCGGACATTATTTTCCAAACAACCTAATAATTAGACACACACACACGCATACATACACACGCAAACACACAAACACTCACACACATATTATATATATATATATATATATATATATATATGTGTGTGTGTGTGTGTGTGTGTGTGTGTGTGTGTGTGTGTTTATTTGTTTAAACGTTATATTTTAAATGGATACTCATACTTGAGTAGAACCATTTAAAATAACATTTAAAACAAATAAATTAAAAATCTGTCGGATTTAAGCCATTTCTAATATATATATATATATATATATATATATATATATATATATATATATATATATATAGCCATAAAATGTGAGTAATGGGGCAGAAGGAGAATTAATTTCGTAGTTAATGGGTAAATAAAAAAAGTAAAATTTGAAATCGTATTGTCAGACTGAAAATAAATTCCACATTCTTTGAATAACATGGACACACACTTATCCTCACACATGCGCACACACATACATGTGCACGCACACACACACACACACACACACACACACACATATATATATATATATGCTATTAACATATACACGCATACGCAATCAAATTTATAAAAAATATCAACGTTGGTCTGTCGTGTTATGAAAACTTGAAATCAGTATGCATTAAAAACGAGATTTAAAAAAATATAGGCTAACATAAAACTTAATATTCTAATATTTATGGAGTTAAGCCTTTGGTTTTTAATCTCTTTAATTTTAAAGACTTAACGTTGGTTCTAATTTCTTTTCATAAGCCTCATCGTTACTATTATAACATTGCAAAGTGCTGATAATGTTTCATCCTGATGATAATGTTGCTTTTTAACTCAATTCAAGCGCGTAATTGGTAGGAGGAGGGATTTACCTTAGTTTCAATTTCTAGTTTGTAAGAACATGGCTTATTAACATTCTTAACATTTCCTAAAAAAATATCTTATTTTTTAGTCTGTCGCTTATTCCTAACATCTGTGATATACACACAACATCTCTAACCAATTTAGTACATAGAGGCAATAGCCAAAACTACTAGGTTAATGAGTTTCGTTGCAATACTTTCGTTTAGGAAATGTAATGTTGATTTTACATGTTAACCCTTGTTTAATGGCGATCGAACGTTCTACTCAGCAGTAATGGTCAACCAGACTAACCGAGTTAACAATTACTCATCACTGAAGCCCCTGAAGTACAATGTTCAGTTTGACACAGAGAATTGATCCACAAATTTGAGCGGACAATCTAGTAATTGTCCAGTACAAAACTAATGCAAGTAAGTATTGTATGATGTGTAGGAAGCCGAGTTATAATTCGGACCGAGTTCACCTTCGCAGAAGAAAAGCAGGTATTTCTTTCTTCTCGCCTATTTCAAATATGCGTTAAATATCAGGGTAGATTTTTTTTCAAAGGCGTTCTATTGAGTAAAACTCAAATAGATTTATAGTGGCACTTCTTGGACTCCATAAGCAATAGGAGTAGATAGGTTCGCCTATCGTCCAGTTCACACTCCTCCCTGGTCTTTTGAACAGGAATAGAGATTTATTATTTCCTGTTTAGGATTGGGTTTCCGGTTCCTTCTAAAGTCTACTTCAACTCTATTTCTAATGTCTCCGCCTAAAACACTGAACTTTTATTTACTATATATTTTTATTTTTTTCTCAATAGGAGGAGATAGGTTCGTCTATCATCCCGTTAAAACTCCTCTCATGTCTTTTGAACAGGAGTAGAGGTTTATCCCTTATTTCCTGTTTAGGATTGCGTTTCTAGTTCTCTCTATTTTTTTCTTTCCGGTGGCTCCTAGCATCTTGCTGTTATTATCACCTTGTTAAGGTGGTACCTCTTACTCTGTAACCTTCTACATCGAGTGGCTCTTGGGCTTTGTAAATGGTGAACATCATTTTAAGAAAAAAAATTACGTTCACTGTAGGAGTTATGGTTTGAGAGAACCTCGAAAAGTGTGAATACTAACTCGTTCTATTTTGATAAATTTAGACTTTTAACAACGCATGTTCGTGCACATGCGCACAAATACATGAGTGAGATTGTGTTATTTTCCTAAATGATCACTAGTAGTATCATTCTTAGCAAAAAGAAAGCGAAAAAACAAAAAGAACGAAAAAGAGAAGAAAGAAAAAGAAACATGGCAGTGAGGAAGAAAAGGAAGAAAAAAGAAAAGAAAAAACGTAAGGAAGTGAAAGAAAAAGTCATGAATAAAAAGCAAGAGAAAAATAAAAATGAAACAAAGAAAAAGTAGGAAAAGTAATATGGAAATAAAAATGAAAGAAGGACTATAAATGAAAAAATTAAGAAGAAAAATAAAGAAAAAGGAAAAACTAACAATAAAAAGAAGATAGAATAAAAAAGAAAATGTAAAGAAAAAACAGAAAGAAGAAAAAGAATGAAAAATCTTAGTAAACGAAAGAAAGAATAAATAGAACACGAAAGAAGAATATAAAAATCTTTTAGCAGATCACATCAAATGTTTTTTCCGAGTCTCTATTTTAATTAATTTGTCTTCTCTACAGATTTATTCTGAGAAATTTAACACATTGTCGACATGGAAAACAAAAACACAGACTTAGTCAAAAAAAAAAAAAAAAAAGTTATTAATATCCAAAGCCTTACATAGGAGAGACTTTTTAAAAAATTTTGAATTTTATGTGACTACACGACATTTCACTTTGGTTTATCATCACTTGCCTTGTAAAAGTCAAATGACGAAACGCTTCGGCAAGGACTAAGTATACCATTTTCCGATTGTCTTTACAGATTTATTCTAAGAAATTTAACACACACACACACATATATGTATATATAAATGGTACATTTTTATGATTTTATTTCTAGAAATAGGTAACACACACACACCCACACACACACATATATATATATATATATATAAAAGTCAACATAGAAGTCAATACTTAGAGGCGACAGTCTGTTTCATGCTAGATGCAATCGTCAGGACAACTTTACACACGCTCTGTCTATCATATTGAGCACTTTATCCCATAAATATAGCACATCTTAAGGCTATATTTCTTCATATATATATATATATATATATAAATGGCACATTTTTATGATTTTATTTGTAGGAATAAGTAACATACACATATATATATATATATATATATATATATATATATATATATATATATATATATATAAAATGGCCCATTTTTATGATTTTATTTGTAGGAATAGGTAACACACACCTATATATATATATATATATATATATATATATAAATGGCACATTTTTATGATTTTATTTGTAGCAATAGGTAACACACACACACACACCTATATATATATATATATATATATATATATATATATATATATTATATTTTATTTGTAGGAATAGGTAATTTTATTTTTTGTTTTAGTTAAGTGTATTTTTAGCAAATTTAGCCATTTCTTTACAGGAATATTTGTGTATAATTTGCTTAAAAGCCGCTCTATTGGGCGGCATTTAAACTAACTCTTGTGGAGAGCTCACGATTGGGCTTTCAGCTTGTTCCGAAGTTCGAAAGTCCCTAAATTTTTGCATATTCTCAGCATTGGAAGCTCTCCTGGCTGCTGTTTGACCTGGATTTTCATTTGCACGGAACTTTCTTTTCCTCGTTGCAGCCTTGGCTCTTTTGATTGCAATCTGGTCCTCTGTTGACGGAGATTTCTTTTTGCGAGGCATACTGCTGCCATATGCGATAGGCAACAATAAACTACAGATGAACTCAAAATTGATCGCTGCATTTAAGTATTGCATTAATATTTAAGCTTACCTTTTAAAAGTTCAACGATAATTCTTCTGCCGCTATTTTAATTTAAAGAAAGTTTGATGTATATAAGTTCTTACTTTCCGTACAAACAAACTTTTATTTCATGGATGCCTGGATTTAGCATTTAATTTCGTTTATTCCCAAATTTATTTCCAAATTATAAAAATTTTTATCGCGCAAAAAATTCGTCGCAAAAAATCACGTAAAAAATCGCTGAAAACAATCGAAGTAATGAAAAGTTGGGAATACAAAATATCAGGATCGCGGGTCCGGAGCCGCCCGGAATGTTTTTAATTTACTCACGGGGTCGGCCTGATTCCAAAATGATATGATATGCTAGACTACAGCCTATAGGAGTAAAGTTGAAAAAGTGTGACACACTGACATTCACATTTAGAAGACGAGATATTTAAAAGAGAGTTGTGTCTCTTCAGTTGAAAAAGAGTGACACACACAAGCATTTTCGCATTTATTATATAGAAGATTTTACAACTAAATTAATCATATTTTTATGTCTATACTTTTTAATTTATTTAAAAGATCACCAATGTTTTTTTTTATGTGCGGGGATCTAATTTTACCAAGAAATTGGGGGTTAAAATTTTGGTTAGTGTGCTGACTGGTTTAAATCTTTATACACAAATGTTCCTGTATATATATATATATATATATATATATATATATATATATATATATATATATATATGTATGTATGTATGTATATTGTTATGGTCCGGTTCCTGGTACCACGGTGATAGTCCAAGGTAAAACCAATAAAGAAGAACTCGAATACGGATATGGAATAACACAGATATATTACAAACAGGAATATATACAGAGAGGTAGAAAAGTGTTAGTACGAACAATCAGGTTTAGTAGTAATTGTCTGAACGCGACTCTGTTTCGGACTGCCTCTAACTCGACTGACTGACTCGCTCGCTCTGGCAGACTGAACTCTAGATTCAGATGAAAATCAGACTACAGACTGAACAGTATTTAGTCACCACCAACGAGGGCATCATGTGGTACAAGGCCGGTTTAACGTGGGATCTCCGAGCCCGTGGGCTCGGCCAAAAATATGTCCTTTGAACCCGTATAAACGGGTTCAGGCTCGGTTTACATCCCCGAAAGAGACTCCGCCCTTCGGCGTAGCCTCGTTCGGGTTCCTCCACGCCCGAAGGCAGAGAGTTCAACCGATCAGCCGGTCGTCCGACTTCGGACTTAACTCTCTGCTTCCTCTTGAGGCGCAGTATTTATTATGTATGGAACAGTCCATTATGTTATTATGGGTAAGATCCCATAACATATATATATATATATATATATATATATATATATATATATATTCTGTCGGAGAAGCACTTATTTTCTCGAACATTCCGGACGGTTAATGTAATTAATATTGTTTATTTAAAAAAAACAGAACTTTTACTTAAACAAATTGTATCTATTAAAATAACGTATAATCAGAAAATATATTAAATAATTGTCGGACTTAATTCATTTCATTATATATATATATATATATATATATATATATATGTGTGTGTGTGTGTGTGTGTGTGTGTGTGTGTGTGTGTGTGTAGATTTAATAGGCCGGTTAATAAAATTTGAGGAATAAAAAGGCAACTAAATTATAACAATATTGACAATAAGATTGATTATATTTATGATATATTAGCCTTTTTACTTTTTGATGAAACACGAAGAGAAAGATCTTAAAGTCGGAATTTTCGTACACGCCTGTGTCCTTTTTCAATTAGACCAGTAATAAACAAAGAAGTGGGACTTACTCTTTCGAGGACTGTTGTTGTTGGTTAGAGGGCTCCATGTGGAAATTATATTTTCTGATCTCTTTTTAATCCCTCAATGTGTGATTTTATTTATTTTAAAAATATATTTCAATTCCGATCTTAGTCTTTCTTGTCGGCTGTTGAATGAAGACGCTAAAAGCATGCATCTATGCTATGAAACGGTTGGTTGAAGTGTGCAGCGACAGGAAATTTGTTGTTGTTGTCTTTGATGATTTTTGTATAGTTATTGAACCGAAAACGAAATAGCGTGCCTGTTTCTTAGCACTGAGAATATGTTCGGGTTATAAGATGGGACACACTGTTGGTTTTTAATCGGGTTTTCAGATATAACTAAGCCTGATACATTAACGCACCTGTGAAAATTCTCCATTTTTTTCCTTGCGAATAGTGTCTGGTACATGTTGTTTTTTGTTAGGAAATGCTTTTTAATATGTCCGCATTTATTGCTCTAATGTAGAACAACGCATTAAATAAAAGAAAGAAAGAATGAATGAATGAGTGAATGAGATAGATAGATAGATAGATAGATAGATAGATAGATAGATAGATAGATAGATAAAAAAGAAGAAATATGTACTGCTTTTAGATTTCACTCAGATACCATCTTTTATTAAGAATGAATTGGGATCAAATGCAGATCAAGTATGGATCGGAATCCGACAAAATGATAGGATAAAAAACAAATAGGAAACGTTTATTCATCTAACAGAGAATGATATATGGAGAAAAAGAAGAAAGAAATTATGCTATTTATATTTTTGTGTTTTCATTGGTTAATCAGGTTTCACGTGCATTTGGCTTGTTAAGCAACGTTAGTTATAATTTATGGCGTTCCGAATTCAAGAATTAACCAATGAAAATCAAACAACGCAAAAATATAAATACCAGAATTTCTTTCTTCTTTTTCTCAATATCTCATTCTCTAATGAAGAAATTTTATGTAATTAAATTTTAATAAAAAATTATAAAAATAGAAATTTGTCATATCATGATTTTAATGTACTGGGTGTGTTTGTAGGTGCCTATGAGTATGTAGCAATATGATATATGGTTGATTGAATGGCAATGCATAAATTCTTGTGGTGAATGTGCAAATTATAATGGTCGTGAATTGGATTAGCTAGGTTTAGGATAAATACTGTTGACCAGCCCCCACTTCTCCTTCAGTCTTATGACACAATTGTAATTCAATTTATAATGCATCTACATTCTCTAATGAAGTGAAACGTGTTAGATTAATAAACGTTTTCTATTGGTCCTTTTTTAACAATATGATGTAAATAGAAAGTTAGAGTGATTCTCTTGCTATTTGATATAAAAGTCCAGAAAAAATTCATATAAAAAACTATAAAGAAATGACACACTTGCTATCACGAAAAGTGTGTATTAAACTAAAATATTCCAACACACATTTAGTATTCGAAGAGATAAAAAAAAAGTATTTAAACCTTGAACAATCTGAGAAATATGTATTAATCTCATTACGGTTTGAATACATTTTATAAAAAATTAGAATACTTTAAGGGTGATAAAATATGTCCATGTCTATAAAAGGTATAATAAGCTATAGAAATAATCCAAGTCAGAGGAAAGAAATAGAATAAAAAAAAAGTATAAATTATGATAAAAAAATATTGTAAATTTTAAAGCTTGTAAGCGATCTGAAGATAACCTGATTAAAATTGCATCTTGGATGCTGTGGCTAGGATTGAATATTTGATAAAATACTCTGCACGAAACATCACGGCTTTCTTACACTTGCACAAACACACACACACACACACACACACATATATATATATATATATATATATATATATATACTGAGGAGTTCTATGAAGTTAGAGAGATCGGTAAAAAAAAGTGAGTAAACAGGGAATGATAAATCTCCATAGCAAATGACTTCGAACGCCGCTGTAGTTGATAAAATATAATTGAACTGAAAAAAAAAATTGTTAGAAAACTTAATCAATTTCCTTGTTCATGTTCTCTTGAATGTCGCATGGCAATACCTGTAGTCGTCTGCTAGAAGCAATGCGTGTCGTCGACTTTAGAAATCGTAGCTGATGAAACACTACGACAGTGAGAAGTGCGCGCACATACGACTGCGCATACACTCAAATCAATAAATATCTTTGAAAAAAAAGGCACTCTGAAAAATACTTAAAAATCAGTCTGTCGACCCACTTACATGTATAATTTATGCGTCGACTGTACATCATCTAGCAAGTTAGTTTCGCAATTCACTGTATTCAAGTATACCTGGGTTCTCTAATATTGTAGTATCGTGTCAGCCAAGTCTAAGCTGAAATGACCAATCATACTCATCCCACACATATGCATGCAAATGAAGGCATATAATATTGCATGGTTAAAGTTAAAAATTCCGTTCGCTTTATAAAAGTATATAAAATATATATATATATATATATATATATATATATATATATATATATATATATATATATATATATATATATATATATATATATATATATATATATATATATATATATATATATATATATATAGTTTTAAGGTATGCTATATTTATGGGTTAAAGTATCAGGGATATAGCGTATGTAAATATAAAAGTGGACATTGAAGTCAACAACTAAAAGTGACATTTTATTTCCTGCTAAACGCAGTCGCTAGGCCATAATATTTATTTTTATATAAAAGAAAACACGTGGCACAAGGCTAAATGTGAGGATAGAGAATGCTGGTCTTCATCTGTCTTATCTTAAAAAACTTAGATAGCCACAATCGCTAACCCAAATCCTTGCACCAAAATACCACATTCTTACCATTCTTACTACAACTACCGTAATACCTCATAGTCTCTATGAAGTCCTAACTAGTTCTTTATGTACAATTTGTCTGGGGTGGGATATTTACCCTATGTATAATATTACTAGCAGCATGTCCCGGCGTTGCCCGTGCTTGATTCAAAAATCGTAGGACTCATACAGCAATCGCTATCACTTGACTTAAAATATTTTTGCCCTTCCTTGCCTTTAAAGGAGTTCCCTTTGCCGTGCTGATGTTGCTACATGCCTTACTTCTTGCCTATCTCACACTGCGAATTTTTTCTAAGCTCTATACTAAACATTAAATCTGTTACGAAAAAAGAACTAAACAAAATGAACACAAAACGATCAGCTTTAAAAAAAGGACTCGTAACTGGAAAAACCGAATGAAAAAAGAATGTTAACAACAAATACTTTTTCACACCCAACCCAGTTCTGCAGAATCACAATCAATGTTGAGTTTAAGCAAGCGAATGAGCCAATTGGAGTAAAGTGCCATGCAGATTTAAATTTTTCCCACTTGCGACGAATGCAGCTATCGATTTCTTTTGCATGCTAGTATGCTAGTTAACATTCGTGTCAGTCAGCTGTTGGCTCTCACTCTGGCCAGTAGAAAATGGCCGATAAACTACATGAAAACTGCCGTAGAAGCATGAAAATATCGATTATTTCCACTATTGATGGGAGTTAGGAAATGCAAAGTCGGTCTTGGCCTTGGAGTATGTGCATGTAAATTTTGGTGCAAATCTGTCGAAAATTGCGTCCGTGTACACCACACACACACACACACACACACACACACACACACACACACACACACATCCTGCCTTTTATAGATAGAGATATATACTAGAAGCTAAACAAAATGGTTTTAGTAATACTCCCCTCACAGTTCTTAATTGTGACAGAAATATCATTTAACTGGACGAAATTAATGCGGGACTTGGATAAATTAAAACCAGTCATTCAATTAACCATACACACAACTACACACTCATTTAGACACGACAACAATTACGAAAGAACACACTCGAAAAACGAAAAGTGTCCCGCATCCACCAGATAACTAACATTCCTGGTCATTAACGGCGGAAGAGATGAGGAATGTCGGGGCAAAATAACAGGGACAAATGAACTTACATCCCCTAGCTAACTTGGCGTAAAAACTAAAAGTAAAACAAGCCTAAGCTAATTTATTTTGGGCGGAGTTGCTATTGTTTAATACGTCATCATTATTTCTTATAATAAACAGTATTGAACAACATTTACCGGGCTGAATGTTCGAGAAATTTCATAGAAAATATTCGTCCTCCGACTTGGTTTTTCTAGAAATCGGATAAATATCAAATCTGTTCAAAATGCGTTAAGTTTATGTGGAGGCAGGGAGGAATATAGACTTAAACAGTTTTCTGTTAACAAGCACCAACGATGTTCTTACCCGCCCACAATGATTCGCTTGTAACGTACATTATTTTACTTACATAACATACAATTTGCAACAGATTACAAACAGAAAACGTTTTTCGTTAAAAAAAAAAAATATACACAGTGACTCGATGAATCATTTCTTTTTTTGCATGCATGAAAATATTGTTTATCTAAATTAATTTCTAAAAATTTTCTGCCACGGCTAATTATTTTACTCACTTTTCATGAACACACAAAGAAATAAATTTTAAGGCTGAAGTTTATGATTGAATTGGGAACAATAAACTGTGTGGATTAAGTGAAGATGCAATTGAGAATTTGTTGATGTCAACGTATCGATGGAGTGAGAAAAGGAGCGTGCTCTTTTTTTTTTCAATAGCGGGAGCTAGAACGGCACCTTTTTTTAATGAAAGAAGCAAGGTAGGGAAAATACGCCATTTTGGAGTGTAGGAATGGGGCCGCTCCAGCATTTGTTCTTATTTTTAACTAAATTTTTAGATTTGTATGTATATATATAGAGCAATGGGAATGTTTCTTCATATTTTTTTTTTGTTATTTTCCAAACATATATATTCTATATTTTATATCCGAACAATTTATATTGGATATTACATGCCTATCAAAAAGGATCCGTTACATCTCTCCGACCATAAGCTCATTTAAACACACATGGAAACCTACAAAACTCCATCCGCGACATACTCGTAGAAAATATAACTAGAATAGCCTCATCCACGTGTAAAAAAGACTTAAAATAATGGAAACATTGATAATAAAAAGTAAAAAGCCAACACTCAATAACATAAACTATGAACACGGTCACAATGTGCTGATCGTATTTGGGAAATAAAACAAATTTCATAACTCTAGATACATACATAAAAAAAATCTGCACATTAATGTTGAAAATGAAAATTAAACATCCTTGATAATGGCTAAAAGAATAGTCGAAATCCCTCGGACATACACAGAAAAGAAAAAAAATATACGAATACAAAAAAAATTAAATAAAAAACATAACTGCAGTACCTTTTCAGTCGTGTTTAATGAAACTTGTATAAAAGAGTTTTATATTATATATTTTATATATTTCGCATGATGATTATTATTGTATGAAACTCTGAGTATCGGATTTTGTTATTGATAATATTATTATTATTATATTATATTTAGGCTCTATGGACTTTGAGTTCTCAGTTTATTTTATATTTTAAGTATTTAGCTTTTATTTTTACTATTTGTATATATACATACAAATTTCAGATACAGTATACCTGTAAAAGGAAAATATAAATAAAGACAAAAAGAAAAATCCTTGCATTTGCCTTGATAATGTCCCTCAGAAGACGGAAAGCGTCGGCTAAGATAAATTTGACATTTGTCTTTATTCATGTATATATATATATATATATATATATATATATATATACACAACACACACACACACACACATATATATATATATATATATATATATATATATATATATATATATATATATAAAACAAAGGAAATATATAAACATCGCTCTATCAACATATAACAGTAAATCTCTTAAATAATGTATTATGAAAGCCAAAGGCGCTTAGAAGACATTAAACAATTTAAGTTCAAACCAGAAACATAGTATGAACGAGGGTAAAACAAAATTAAATTAAAATATTAATCAAGTAATTGGTTGGTCTTCAACTAAATTTGCCTGTACACACACACACACACTCACATGTACACACACACACATATATATATATATTGATGCATGTTTCATTAAATAATATAGACAAGTTTTGTCTATTTATTTTAAGTAAGTTCCTTTCGTATACACGAGTTTGTGCTTGTTTTGAAATTTTTCATGCAACAAAAACAGACTATCATTATTGTTTCGTGCGCGTATTGTTTGATATATTGAAATGTAATTGTCATCTTTGATAATGGCTTATATAAGCCGAAAGCTTAGACTGGATTTAAACATGTATCAATATGGTGATTGCCTTTCGTCTTTCAATGATAGTGTTGTTAAGCTTATCAGACAATATGAAAGGAACTTACTTAAAATAGACAAAACTTGTCTTTATTAATTAATGAAACATGCATCAATGAAAAATTGCTGCCTATATATAACTATATATATATATATATATATATATATATATATATATATATATATATAATGATAATTTTGATACCTATCTATCATTTTGAAGATATTCGAAGTTTTATCTGTTGCCTGTTTACCTATTCATGCGTAAAATATGATAGCTACCGATAAAGAAGGAAAATTGAACAAAATATGTTTCTCTTATGACTCGGAGAATCAAATATCCAGTGCGACCCTTCGGTTGCCAAAACGACCCCTGCTGTGTAGTCCGTATGTATACAATATCGTCACACTGGTTATGATTACCCAGACAAATACTTTTATATTTTGTCTCTCTGCATATTTACACGAGTGCGTTTATCTGATTTTGTCGGAGATCGTGAAGCCAAATTATTCGACGTTACTGTGATTTTATTTATTTTAGACATGATAAAACTAACATTACGTCAATATTTATTCATTGTTTAAGGAACCAACAAAAAAGAGATAAAAATGACATACAACATACACTGGAAACACGTCTGCACAAGTTATAAAATATTTAGCAAGATAAATGACATCAATAAGATTACCACCTGCTGTGTAGTTTATTTTGTTAGATATGCTTTCTTAAATAAAATCATACCAACGACAACGCTTTCAAGTCTAAATAACTGCTTAATCTATATAATATATGCCAATGTCAGTGTGTCACACTTTTTCAATTAGAGGGACACAACTGTCAATAGCTCATCTTCGTTGAACTTTTAAGAGGAAAGCTTAAATATTAATGGAATACTTAAATGCAGCGATTAATTTTGAGTTCTTCTGTAGTTTATTGTTGCCTATCGCATCTACTCCTCCCAATCAAAGGCCATCCACAGAAGCTAGTTTAAATGCCGCCCGATGGGGTGGCTTTAAGCTACTTTTAAATATATTGCAATTTTTTTTGTAATCGATTTCCTTCCAGTAAAGCTACTAAGACACAAGGGGTATGGAAGAATTAGAAACAGAAAAAATTTTAATGAGCGAAAACAGAATAATCAGGAGGACAGCAGATAGCGATTGATATTGCATTTAAATTTTTGAAAATTAAAGTCGGTTGCTGTTATAACAGAGAATGTTACTGGATGAGGAATAACGAAAATGGAGGTTGGAAATGAAATGTTAATCTTTATAACATCAACAAAATACAATACTCGCCAGCGGCGTGGAGCAGGTAAACCACTGCTCGTGGTGGACTACTTAGACACCATATTACCCCCACTTACAATAGTGTCCAACGTATTTATGAGGATTGGGATATACCCATTAGTGTTCAAAGGTAACGGTATATAACAGTTGCAAAACATGGAGCCGGAATGGTGTTCCGCAAGCGAGAAAAGAAACTGTTAGCATAGAATTTCCGGTTGCATCTAGCCAACTCAATTGTAATTTGATGAGATCTCGACACCAGACGAATACTGTGCTTAAATTTAAAAAGTCTTAGTACCATAGCGAGCAATTACCATGAAAGTTTTATAGAATAGGTACAGGGAGGCAACCTTAAGCCGGTGAGAAAGTGACTGACGGCGCGTCGTTAGATCAAGACTAATAATATTCCTGTTTCTACTTTGGATTTTATCAAGATCAACGTAAATAACAAGCTTATGCGTGACAGCAATATTCTAAGCATGAACGAATGGTAGACTTATAGATATGTAGGATCGATTCGTGAGAGCTTTTTCCTCCTTATTTATTAAGTAAACGACAGTTATATCTGCATGTAGTTATTGTTTAAATTTTATTATCCAAAATTATTGCCAGAATTTGTGTCTGTATATCTTGCATTACATACCGTTGTCTTTTATCACAACAAAATGAAAGAAAGTTTAGTGAAAGAATAATCATGAGGATAGTGGTCCATCTAAAAACCTTTAATAATTACTACTAGAAATGTAATGCAGTATCACGAAGTGTGTAATCCAGTAGGGGCGTGGGGGTACTTTCATTCTTTTCCCAAGGCTATTAGCACGTAAGTGGATATAATGACTCCACTGGAGTTAGAATTCGCCACTCCGATTCCTCATTCCGGGTTGCTATCCATTACTCCAGGTGTAAAGAAACTTGCTAAGGATCGATAATAAAGGATATTTTGCTCTAAACATTTTGGATATCTTAAGACTATTGTGACTACTATTACTAGATGGAAAGTAGTTAAATAAACAAAATGTTTGATCTAAGAAATTTGGACGTCTTAAGAATATTATGTCATTTACTATTTAAGAAATGTCTACTTAAAATGATATTAAAGTAATCCATCATTTAAGTCATATATATATATATATATATATATATATATATATATATATATATATATATGGGGGGGGGAAGAGGTTATAGTAGTTCCAACAGAGAAAAGTGTATATATTAAAAAGAAGAGAGAAACCGCAAAAGTTTTGGGTTGTAATGTGGATTTAAAAAAAAAAATTATGCTTTATTTTCCATAATTTTGCTACACGCGTTTCCGGTCTCGCGACCTTCATCAGTCAAAGCGTGGAGATTTCCACATATTATTAAAAATAATTAATTTTTTTCTTATGTTTTTCGATGTTAAATATTCTCGGTACTAGACATTCTCTTTTTAGTGTGTTAGTGACCCAAATTATGGGAAATAAAGCATAATATTTTTTAAAACATCCACATTACAACTAAAAATGTTTGCGGGCTCTCTCTTCTTTTTATATATTTATATATATATATATATATATATATATATATATATATATATATATTTAGTTTATGCAAAACTAGGTAATCCGTATGGGTAGACCCAAGGAGGATGATATCCAGAGAGCTCAATGTAAATTCAGAGCAGATATGTTTGAATAAAAAACAGACCATTTAAGTTTCCATGTAATAAGTTATTTCACCACAACCCCTTTAACAGGGCTCTGTTATATATATATATATATATATATATATATATATATATATATATATATATAAAGACTATTACGTCTTGAGTTAGGAAAACGATTACAACGTTGATAATAATGACAACATTTAATTCTTAGAAAATTGATCATTTTAATACTATTATTCTACTAATGCAGGGAAAGTAACTACTTAAACAGTGAGAATAATGATAATGCTTAAATAAATTTGGACATCGTTGTGTCAACTACCGATGTACGTAAAGAAATTAGTTAAAAATGAATTCAAGTCATTCCAAAAGATGAAAGATTTCGTTAGAAACAAAGAAAAGAGTATTGAACTGTTATGTGATATCTATCCTCCTGTATGGTAGCGAATGCTGGACAATCTCCCCAAAAATGAAGAAGAAATTTGAAGCAACAGAAATGCTCTACAGAAGGATGCTGAGGATAACATGGACCCAAAATATTAGCAGTGAGTAGGTTTTTGAGAAAATGGAAACAAAAAGTAAACTTAGCATCAGGAAGAGGCAGTTCAAATTTCTGAGACACGTAATGAGGAAGGAGGGCTTCGAAAACCTGATACTCATAAGACAGAGTGGGTGAATGAGAGACATAGGAAAACAGCGCGTAACGTACTTGATGAGCTTAAGCAAATGAATGGTAGAACGGGGTTTGGGAGAAATAACAAAAAGACAAAACTTATTAAAAGAGTTACAAGGGACAGGAAGATGTAGAGAGCCATGATCCCCTATATCCTGAAGGGACACGACAGATAAAAGACGTGTTTCTTGATAAGTAAGATCTCCTATTTCGCTGTTAATAAAGGATTTGGAATTTTGTTTTTACATGTATTCGAAATACACACTTGTATGAAAGAAATTTGTGGCGATGGTTGTACAGTGTAACCCGGATATAAGAGACCCGGATATAAGAGAAACCCGGATATAAGAGAGATTTTCTCTGGTCCTAAATTAGAGCCTGTGTTAATGTATATAAAATAGACCAAACCCGGATATAACAGAAACCCGGATATAAGAGACTTCTCCGGTCCCGACAACTCTCTTATATCCGGGTTACACTGTATATAGGTATATCTGCCATTAATTTCGAAGTGTCAAAGGTTGCAGTCGAAGCAAAAGGAGCGTGTATGATGACCTCTTTAATAAATGTACATGGAGAATGAAAGAAATGTGACTAACCTAATTTAAGAAAATAGTCGAATTAAGTAAAGCGATATAACTCTGAAACCATAGATTAGACTCGAAGGACTACAGAATATATAAAATATCATAGTCTACAAGTTAATTTCGAACACCATAAATTTTTCAGTGTTTAGCTTTTATAATGTTTCACCAGAACAACATGCTGATTTTTATTCAGAGCTGATTTTCTTCTAGACTGTTTGCCAACCACGGATCTGTTCTGTTATTTAACCAATAACTGAGAAGAGAAGTGATAGATTCGTACCTTTTCCTAAGAGTATTTGACTTACGGCCATTTCCCATTGAAACAGCGGTTCTCGTACGATCACCGAAGTTAATCAACACCGAACCTAGCCAGTACCCAGATGGATGACTGCTTCAGACTACCAGGTACCGCAAACTTGGATGTGTAGGTGGGGTGATGGATAACGGCTCGGAAATGGAAATCGGGGAGCCGGGTTCGAATTCCAGTTGTGTTCGTTATATTCACTTACACGCAAATATCCTTGGGGAAAGGGTATGAGTTCACCCCTTTTTCTATGGATCAATTAGTATCAGTAAATTCTATGGATTAATTAGTAAATCAGTAAATAATAATTATTTTAAAAATTCTTAGTCTAGAAATATTTTCTGGCTTTAAATGTCTTGCATATGGTCGATAAGCCGTTAAAAACAAAGCAATCGATGAGAGTATTTGTGTGAAAGTAAATGCAACAAACCCAGCCAGGCTTCGAACTCAGTTCGCCATTTAATCTTTATGAGCCGAGACTACATGTACATTACAATACCATTGCGAAAGAAAGATTTCCTCTTGAATATAGCCATTGGGGCTCTTCGCAAGATTGTCTTACTAGATCAATTACGATTGAATAGTGAGTTCGATCCTCATTCGGTGCTCCACACATTCGGACTTATGCTACATCGAAGATACGCTTAGAAAATTATTTTAATACTTACCTGCTGGGAAAATTTTTAAAATATTAAACTGAAACCCAAGGCGGAGGGCTTCCCCCAGGCAGTACCTCTCCTTCGGGAGGTGGGGCTGGGTTTATTGCCAGGCGTCTGAGGCGTCCCTTCAATGGGGAAGTACCGAACTGGTTTAGGCAACTTTTCTACAGTATTGCGGGTAAACCCACTTTAAACCTCGATCTTCTTGTTTATTCAGTAGCAATGTGGGCTCGGTGAAAAATATTTGAAAAAAAATATTGCCAATGTCTCATCATCATGATTGAGAACAAAATATCAGTCAGTTAAGTGCCACACGTGATACACGCTTGGGCGCTCATGGATCGAAAGATACATGATCGCCTCATCAGTCATGTATCGACATAAATTGAATTTTTTGATAGCAGTTTAATTGTTCTATCTGGACTAAGACCAGATAGACCAGATAATTGGGCCTTAAAATCACACAGACCTCGTGGAGTCAGATCAGGCCTAAAATGGAGTACTGATGTCATATTTGGGCAAAGACTGTCTAGTCCTCACTTTCCAGTCTTGATAAGAGTTCAAAAGCGTCTCCGCAGCCTTGTGGGTAACAAATTATTTCGCTCCTTGCAACCCCACTCCCACAGACGGGATGTGGCCAGACTCTCACCGTCCTATCGCTTCATAGGATCGGAGACCTTAATTATCCACCAGCCCTCGTAATTCAGAAGAGAAATAAATTAGCTTCATTTTAATACCAGTTTCATTATTCTACCCTTTACCAGATCTGCTCATTCTATGAAATTATCAAAACAACTAAAGATAATTGTTTTCTATCTAAAGCCCTTGTACCACGTTATAGATACGATCTATTTTGAAGCTTGGACGTTTTTCGACATTTTATATAAATTAATAACCAAACGAAGGGTTTAAAAGTGACCTATCACCTCCTAAGGACCGAGTGACCCGTGCAGTCATATTCTAGGCGAGAAATAATCCTATATATTCTATCGCAGTTTACATGGCAAATTCTCAAAACGTTAAATGTGTAAGAAACAAGATTAAAATCTCTGTTAACACTGATAGAATAAATCTTACCACATTGTCAATATAAGATTATTTTCTGAAGTTTCTACAATTATTTCAAACACACAAAAAAGATAATCTTGTTTGTAGTTAAGTTTTTTTTAAGATAACAGTAATGTTTTTCGAATGTGTGGGTAATGTACGGTTATTGGTGTAGAAAGTAAAATTGTCGAGCCGAGTTCAAATTTTAGGTTCTCACAAATATTCTTGGGGAAAGCATGAATCGATCTCTTCTTCTCCCTAACTATGGGATAAACAGTAAACATGGCATCTCTCGCTTTGGATGGCAGTCCGTCAAAGAAACGGAAAACTGAAATTCACGCCGTAGAGAAAGCAACGGGAAAGCACACCATTATCTTTCGCGGCAATTCCCAAATAAGAAAGAAAGGGAATCTGGAGAATCATGATTGCCTCCATCTTGACGTGACCTGGCGTTAAAAATACTTCTTTGCCCTAATTTAGAACCATCGCCCCACTGATTTGTTTATTTACGAGCAGATGGTTAGTTTAATGACATAAACCGTTCTGGGGTTATTTAATCCTTAGCCTATACGCAAATATTGGTGGGATTTATACGTTTTATACTCGAAAGGTGTCCCGTTTTTGGTGGAGGTTTTACTCTTCTCCAGGGGATGCAGCCGGCATATTCTAGGCACCACCGACGAGGCAATTATTAGCAGAGTTTACGTGAACCATAAGCAGCGTTACCACACAATAAACAAACTGACAGCTAGAGGTCTTTGTGTTTAACTCAGCATAACTGCACTCTGTCACATGTCACCAGGTATATTGAAAATAATATTTCATCGCTAATTGAGGCAGAATATACTTTAGATAAACCACTCCCTCATAACTATCTGTCAACCTAAGGTAGAATAGCAGTAATAAGAGCGATCACATCCAATTTCAATCTGGAACGGGACCCGCCATTTGAATTAATTCTAATGAAAATTACAATGGTAATAGCAATGATGAAATTAACAAGAAACGTTCGGTTTTCTTTGACCGAACACATAGCGTTACAGTCAGCTGAAATTTATAAGATCTTACTTTTAAACAAATGGCTAGTTACACTCAATGCGTCGAAAACGAAACTAGTTACATTTCATCATCGGCGATCGGACCTTGAACTACCTCTAGTTACGATGAATGGATGTTCCCTCGGGGAGGCTCCGTGCCTTTAGGGTCTATTGGGCCTTAAACTCACCCAGACCTCAAGTGGAGTCAGATCAGGCCTAAAATGGAGTACTGATGTCATATTTGGGCAAGGGCTGCCTAGTCCTCACTTTCCAGTCTTGATAGAGTTCAAAAGCGTCTCCGCAGCCTTGTGGGTAACAAATTATTTCGCTCCTTGCAACCCCTCTCTCACAGACGGGTTGTGACCATACTCTCACCGTCCTATCGCTACTTCCATGGAAAGTGCTCGGATGAAATGCATTCTTTGGTTCCACCACTTAGAACTTTCACGGCTAGGACCCGCTATGCCACTCACGTAGTAGTGAACCACCGTCATTCCCTCCATATTCCTTCTATTCGAGCAGCTTCTTCCACTGATCTGTGGAACCGACTCCCAAGAGGATGCTTCTCGATCAATACAACTTTAATCTTCCCTACCTATTTGCATAAAATTTGCTTCGTACTCTGTAATCCTGAACCTAAATTTTCAGCAGTTATTACATTAATATTTTGGCGAATTTTCAAATGTCGTTTTAGTTCAACAACTGCGGTCGATTCTTTTTTGCACAATAAGTTCTTAACCAACTGATTAAAAACCCATTTGTTACATTCGATAAATATCCTCTTTTTTTTCATGAAATTATCCTTCCTTTGTGGAGTAATGGAAAATCGTCTCGGATTGGGGAATCGGAGAGCCGAGTTCGAATTCCAGTCGAATTCATTACATTCACTTACGTGCTAATACCCTTGGGGAAGAAGATATGAATCCGTTTTGTCTCCCCGTCCCTCCCTAGCTATGGCTAAGTAGCAGGACAGACTATGTCCTATAGACTTGGTTGGCAACCATTCTAGCAGAAGGAAAAACTCTGAATTCAAAACAAGAGGTCTGGGATCTGTCAGGTTATCTTGCCCAGAAAACATCACTGTTACTGCAGTACATCGTCTTCCTACGACCCTAATGGTTTATGGGACACGTGATCGTTCCTTCCTTTGTCAATGCACTTAATTCAGAGGCGAAAAGTAATCACATAGTAACAACATTGGACAGTGAAAATTAGAGATGAAAATTGAGGTAATAATTTACTAGTTACGAAGTGTTACTGATCAACCATTGTAAATAGATATTTATACAGGGTGCGGTAAAATTACCTCCCACAATTTAAGGGTTGACAAAAAGACTGCTATTCAAAAAATTATTTCCCACGAGTTTAAACAAATGGCGATAGTTTTTATTCATTTCATTTTCAACATGGCATCCTCCAAATGGTGGCCTGTATACGCAATATAATTTTGTAAAAGATTTCTAAAGTTTTCCACAATCCGGAAGTTCAAGCGCTTCGAGGTCTTCCATGTGGCGTTCTTTTAAGCGCTGTACCGATGGACCTAAAATTCATAGCAATATCGATTTTTTATCCGTAACAGCACAATTCCGACGTAAAATAAAATGAGCACGTAAAACCCTCTGTGTTGAAATTACAGATTCACCAGTTTAAAAAAAGCGTTTAAATAGCAAACACATGGTATACACCGCTCCAAATCATAATGGTAACTGATGCTATCTGACAAAAATAGTAATAAATTAGTAAGATGAAGACATAATTGTCACTTGTCTTTACTAGCGCTGCATAAGTGATAGTTTAAAATCTGGGAAGTATTTCTGCCTCATCTTATACAACTCATGATATCAGCGAAAGTTTTTGTTAAATATGCCAAAAGTTTCATACACTTTGCACATTAAATTTATCTATATATCCGCATTATCACCACTCTTCAACTTCCCTATAATGGATCGGAACTCCACTGAAAATCTCTTTCCACATTGTCCGGTCCTGCATTGCTGCCCCAGATCCTCAATGTCTAACCTTGAAGCCTGAGCTGTGGTGTCTGGGAAAGTCAATTTTCGTGAGAAGACACTTCCAGAAGGATGTCATAAAATAAAGATGAGACGATTTCCCTGTCCGATCGGTGGCCGGCAAACTGTAATGGTTTTTGTTTGAGCTTAAGAGAGATTGGTCTCAGCTCTCCGTAAATTGTGTTAAGCGTTGCATAGGATCTCCGACTGATGTTCTGGATTTTCCTAAGTAGATTTGTATATGTTTCATCCAGTCGTCTTTCAAGACGAGCAGATAATGTCCAAGTTTCTGATCCATGCAGTAGAACTGATTCAATCAATATTCGAAAGATTTGGACTTTTAAGAAGGATAGAAGGTTCAAGCACCAAATCTTGTGAAGTTTGTTACACGCATGTATATATCAATCAGTTATGTGCCATGCGCGATACACGCTTAGGCGATCACGTATCTTTCGATACATGACTGACGAAGCACATTTTTTCTCATTTTTTGCCACTTCTTTCTGCGGTAGACCAATTGCCATCCAAGTCTACAAAACCCGGTCTATCCTGTTATTTGTCCATAGCTGGGAGGAGAAGAGGAGGACTCATACCTTTCCCAAGAGTATTAGGACGTAAGTGAATGTAAAGGATTCAACAGGAAATCGAACTCGGCTCCACGATTCCTCAATCCGAGCCGCTATCCATTACTCCTACTGTATCTGTATATATATATACAGCTACAGTAAGAAACAATGCATCGTGAAGTGTTTAGGCTGAGAGAGAACTTGAAGAAAAAAAATAAATGTTTGAGTTGTTCCTTTTCTCTTAAGAATGGTTTAAAATTCATTTTGTTTCACACTCAATAACCCCCTTGCGTTTTAGTTGCTTTATTGCCTTGCTTTTGAAGAAATGATTTAAGAAATGTGTTTTTCAGCGGAGATTTGAAAACATGAATTCGTACATTATATATATATATACTTGCAAATGTGTGTATACCTATGTGTATATCTACATAAGGCGTTTGGCAGTTAACGTGTAGATAAAAGGGTTTTTTTTATACATGCGCATTCACCGGTGCCTAAAACTGCACACGCATTTCAGTTTGTGTGCATTGACGTTCTAACATGTATGCATACATATGCACATGTGTATGCATACATGTGCATGTTTTTACACCTGTGTCTATACGCGCGTACGTACGTTTGCCCCAATGCACGTATATGGGCGTAGGAGCACGTGTGTGTATATTCATGAGAGAGAGAGAGAGAGAGAGAGAGAGAGAGAGAGAGCGAGAGAAAGAGAGCAGAGATAAAATGTGATATATATATATATATATATATATATATATATATATATATATATATATCACATTCATTTCACGCCGCCTAAGAAAGTATGTACAAATATCACACACACACACACACACACAAACACACACATACATACACACACACACACACACACACACACGCATATATATATATATATATATATATATATATAAAGCAAAGCAATTCGGATTGCCTCTACACCCAACCGTTACCCTTTCAACATTCCCCGTCCCTAAGCTTCCGGATGTTGCTGGCTGTCTGCTACCTCTCTCAAGTACGGAACTTATTACACATAGCTTATTTCCTGTGACTCGTCTCATTTCCTAAACTCCGATGAAACTTCTAACCCAGCTACCACCCATATTCTCACCTCCCCCACCTCAGTTTCTTCCATCACCCAGCACAGATCTCACCGTTCCTTACCGTCTATGTCATGTTATATATGTGGATTAGAAGTAAAGTTTTTTTTTCTTCATAGCTTAGGAATCATCACCTTCCAAACGAAAGCACGTCACCATCAATATTATTATTATTTTCCAGATAGTCATAGTTTACCAGAAAATATAAACTGGACTAAACCACAGACCATAATATGTAACTTAATGTAAAATGCATTTTTATTTGTTATAATTTGCCTGCTTTATTTATTAATAACATAACCCAATGTATCAATGGTATGATTGCAATAGCATTGCCAATCATTTATTTGCAATTTATGTAATCCATCTAACCCATGATTCTTCCTCAGTACGTGGGAGATCATAGCTCTCCACAACTTTCTATGTTTCATACATCTTTGCATTGTTTGTCTTTTACTATGTTATGGTAATTTACCCACGCACCCATGGACTCTCCCAGCTATAACTAGGAGCAGGTACTGCCTTTTACAGAGGGAAGTTTCCAGCAGTCAGCTCTGGCAGTCGGACCGAACATTCTTGCTGTAACACTCTCCTTTGTATATGTTTGTATTACTGAGACAGATGAAAATTTCTAGGGCACAATAATGAGCAAAGCGGGATTGGAAAGATTGATACTCACAAGACAGATTGAAAACAAGAAGGACAGAAGAAAACAATGTATAATCTACCTAGCGAGCTTAAGTAAATGTATGGCGGAGTAAAGTTTAGGAGAGATAACAAAAAGACAAAATGTATTAAGAACTACAAAGGACAGGAAATTGTGGAGAGCCATGATCGCCAACTTGTTGAAGGGACACGACACTTAGAAGGAGAAATGTGAAGTTGGATCAAAATCAAAATGAAAACCATCTTCATGGATGGGATGAAAGAATAGACAGAAAATTTGGGAAATTAGTAAAACTAAATGATGGCTATGTCGAAAACACATAAACTTGTAATTTTAAGGGAAATTCTGTTATGGTTATTTACCCACAAACGCATGGACTCTTCCGCCTATAAATGGGAGCAGGTACTGCCTTTTGGAGAGGGAAGTTTCCAGCAGTCAGCTCTGACAGTCGGACCGAACATTCTTGCTGTAACGCTCTCGTTTGTATATGTTTGTATTACTGTTTCTGTTAGTATATTTGTTTAACTCAATTCCTCTTTGTGTCTTTATTTCTGGCCCCTAACAAGGCAACAACATACTATACCTCCAACTCCCTTTTCTGATATCCATTTACACAAGTTCGTTAGAAAGTTTACTTCCTGTTTCCCTCTGCTCCTCTTGCCTTCAATATGTTCTGTGAGTGTCAAATTCTCCAAGCCTTTTATTATCACTTCCAGTCCCTGGCCTGGCGTCTATTTACACAAGTTCTTTAGGTAGGTGAGTTTTTGTTTTCCTCTTTAGCCTTCAAAATGCCCCCATGTTTTAAATTCCCCAAACCGTTATTTTCTCGTCATTTGCCCCAGAAATTTCAACTGTTTCTATATGATTTTAAATATGTATGTCTTTCCAGTTCACGATTTCTTTATAAATTCGTCGTTGCTCACAAATTCTGTTCGTGATATTCCCAGCATCCACCTGGAGAACCTCATCTCTGTACTTTTGAGTTGTTATTTAATCTGTAAGAAAATTGTCCAGCATTCATTGTCACAAAAGAAGACATACACATATATCATAGCAGTTTAGCACTCTTTGTTTCTTACGAAATATCTTAATATTTTGTTTAGTTACAATCTCCAGTTTTTAAAAAAGACGACGCTGAGAACTTTTGCACACCTAATATTAAAATTTTAAAACTTTTAGGTGATTAATTTCGACAAACAATATATAGGTCCTGCCAATGCAAGCTGAATTTGAATTTCTTGTTTGTGTAGTCATATCCTTCTATAGCAACACTTAAAAGAATCCTGACTGAAATTGAGAGCCAGGCTACGGCAATTTCAGATATATAAAACATTATATTTTGATGGGATTCCATATGTAGTAAAAGGAGAAGTAGTATTTATAAATAATGCAGCGTGCTAAATGTTAAGCTCTACTTGAAATTTGAGAACTCTTTATAAATTCGTTTCTTTTTATCAACTTTTGCAAATGTCTGTAATTTGTCGAAGTTTAGGCTTCCGTCACAAATATTTGATCAGACACTAGAGTGAGGAATAGCATAAAATGAAATAAAATATCTTTTTTTGTATTTAATGACCCAGTTATATGAAATTCTCAACTTCGTTGATTGTTACTAGAAGACTTTAGTAGATCCATTTACATAACGCTACCTAAGAAGCCATTTGCAAATGGATGGGAGTTCCGTCAGACAATCAGACTAATGAACTACATAACGAAATTTATCATCCGAATTCTGAAGAGTTGAACGCGTAGCAGAATTAGACTGGAAATGGGACAAGAACAGTTCGATTTCGTTAAAGACACTGGAACAAAAAATGCGATATTCATGCTCAGAATATCAGAAAGATCTACAAATGCAAAAGTATATATGCTTTATACATTATGCAAAAGCCTTTGATAAAATACGACACGAATAACTATTTGAATTGATAGGGAAACTTAATTTATTTGAGAAAGATGTTAGAATAATCTAGCACTTATACTGGGAGTTTATACCGTCTGCATACGGATAGAAAAGAATTCAGTATATATACAAAAATAGTAAGAACGTAAGACATTGTTTTCACCAGACTTATTCAACCTTTACATTGAGGTGACTCTGGGTGAACTAAAAGAATTGCCAGGATTTATTATTGACAGACACAGTCTTAACAGTATTAGATATACAGATGATACTCTTTTGATAGCAGACACAAAAATACAACTGCATGAACTCCTAGACAAGATAATCTATTTTATGAATAAAAAAATTAGAAAAAAAGAAAAAAAAAAGATTTAAAAAAAAACTTAAAAAACTCTTTAATGTGACCGAATGACCTTAAAAACGGAAGTCTTTCATCCGAGTATTCGCATTTGTTGGTTGGCACCAAAATTAAGCGAGTTGGCTAGCGAAGTCAATTGTTGTAGAAATGTGCTTCAGAGTAGTCCGTTTACTACCATTCGTTGACCTTACATGTATACCACAAAAACCTAGCAACTCCTGACTGAAGTTATTTTAAAGTATTTCTAACTTCTTGCTTTATACTTTTTTTCCTTTTTAGCCAATGACCATAATCACTAAAATTATAATAATACCTTCTTTTGTTCTTTACTATAAAACTTAGTTGGTCTTCTTGTCGTTGCCTTTCTTTGTCTTATTTCTTTTGTTGCACACGTGACACAAGTTAGTAAAGGTGTTGTGAAGGAGAATATTTCCCTACAAGTTTGGACTCTGCCGTCGGACGAAAGACATAAAAATACACCCGCATCAAGAGGAGTAGCAGTAGCAGCTTTTGCTGAAAACAGTCATTCACGGCTAAACATTCTCTTCCCTAGTTTCTATTCTAGATTATTTTTCTCTGTACCAAAAGGTAATAAACTTCAGTTTCCTGTTGTTGTTTTTGATAACTCATTTACAACAAAAGGAAAGCGAGAAGAAAGAACTGTCAATTGTAAGAAGATAGAATGTATGATTGTGTTATACTGGAACACACCTATTCTATTGTTAATAGACTCTCTCTCCTATAATAAGTAGGATTAGTAGCAGTGGCCAGTGGCTCAGTGAGTTGGTCAGTCAGTCGACGTCGGACGACCGTTAGTCGGATATTAAAGTATCAGTCACCATAACTAGATTGCTGCGTCATTAACTATTATATCAAGTTCTTAACGTTTTGTACGTCGAACCTATTTTAAGACCGACATAGTGAAATACAAGCCTCCACTGTGAAACTATTCTATAACAACTTGGCGACGAGGGATTCGAACTCATACGGAGGAAGAAAAACTTTTCGTACTCTATAACAGATTGTCAGCAAGAGAAGCATCTGAAGATGGGAACTACGAATTGCAGATACCAAAATCAAGCAAATACGAAAATTATCTGGGAGATGTTTCTACAGAGGACGAAAAATATGACACCGAAATCCGAAGACAAGTTGGAATAGCAACATGTGCCTTTTAAAAGCTAAGTAAAATATTAAGAAACAGTAAAACTTCGCTAGAAAGAAAGAAAAGATTTCTGAACTCTTATACAATATCGGTTCTACTATATGGCAGTGGATGCTGGACACTCTCCTCACAGATGAAAAAGGGAGTTGAGGCAACAGAAATGTGGTTCTACAGAAGGATACTGAGAATACCACGGACTGAACATGTGAGTTTTAGGAAAAATGGAAACAAAAAGGATGCTTTTACTTAGAATCAGAAAGAGATTGTTGAAATGTCTAAGACACGTAATGAGGAAAGTTGGCTTGGATAATTTGAGACGCACAAGGCATAAGGAAAGCGAGAGGAGGAGAGAAAAACAGCGAGCAATCTGCATAACGAGATTGTTTAAATAGATTGCAGACTGCAGATTTCGGCATTCAATAACCCATAGAGATGTTGATATGCCGCTAAACAAAATCAGCCAACCAAACAACCATGAAAGAACTCTTTCATGACATTAATCCATATAATATCCAACAATGTCTTAAAGAAATCAATCTGCATTCTAAAATATAACTGCAACAAAATTACAACATAGAATACACATATCACCGCCTCTAGTAATCATGTCTACACAAACATGTATATGTAAAAAAAAGCTGAGTATCATTTACCATGTATTCAATTGTGAAAGCAGAATAACATATGTCATATGTTTATTACTTCAAATCTGTTAATTAAATTAAATTAAATTTCGGCATCAAATGACCCATAAGGAGTTGATATGCCGTTAAACAAATCAACAAAAAATAACTCCTTAATAATGGCTTATGAAACCTGAAAGTACTGAGACATTGGCAAGAGATTTTCAATATCAAGAGAAGCAAGGATGTCATGTGTCGGTGTTGTTGTATTAAGGATCTGGAGGAATTCATTTGTAAATGCGATGCTATAATTGTTGGTTATGTATGGGGAAATTATGCCAGTGAGAGTTTTGATCGGTGATAGACAGAAGTAGGGATTTGGGATATGTCTGAAATATATCAGATTCATGGGTTTTATATTTTCATAAGGATAACTCGCTTGGTATTCTCTAATGATTTTATTAATTTTTAAATATCTGTAGTTGAGAGTATAGAATTGCGTTCAAAAATATTTAGATTTCGGCATTAAATAACCCATATGCTACTAAACAAAATCAACCAACCAACCAACAATACCTATTTATAGTAAAATTAAACAACAATACGTATTTAAAGCAAAATGACCAACAATACATTTTATCTGGAGTTGAAGGCATAGAATTGCGTTCAAAATATTTAGATTTCGGCATTAAATAACCCATAGAGGTGTTGATATGCCGCTAACTAAAATCAACCAAACAACCAACATAAAAGAACTTTCATGACATTAATCCATATAATATCCTACAATTTCTTAAAGAAATCAAACTGTATTCCAAAATATAAGTTCGACATAACTACAACATAAAACACACACATCACCGCCCCTTGTAATCATGTCGCCACGAACTTGTATATGTAAAAAAAGCTGAGTATCATTTACCATGTATTCAATTGTAAAAGCAGAATAAAATTTTTATTACTACAAATCTCTCCCCAAAATTAAATTTCGGCATTAAATGACCCATAAAGGAGTTCATGTGCCGTTAAACAAACAAGCAAATGCAAAACATACTTACTCACCAGGGTAGCAATTCGCGAAATCTTAGTGTTCTCAGTTATGTCTCCCAGTGGGTAAAGGTCATTCGTAACCTCAAATAGGGTCATAATTCTTAACACTTATAATCTAAGCTTCGGATCTTTGCTAGTGTCAGAAATAATTAAACAATGCGAAATTAATCACCACTCTGTTAGACACATGATCATCGGCTTTCAATTGCTAATTGAATTGTATAAGCTTCATTTACTAATTAAATTACATAAGCTTTAGTTTGGTAATTCAATTAAATAGCTCTGTACTAAAGTTATTTGCTATGTAAATAAAAGACTGTTTTATAATTTATGTATAAGTCAACAAAAAGTGCATTGCTAAACACAATCCAGATTTCTACTTGAAACGCAAAACTAATGTGCTTTTTCGTTTCTCAAGCCCTGGTGTTTCTTTTCGTCACCATCCAGTTTAATCATATTCATTTGTTTTAGTCCAGTACACACAAAGTGAATTTAAAATTCTGTGAAGCATCATTTCATTTGATATAAAATATACAATTATAACTGGATTATAAGGCTTATCTGGAAATTCACAAACTGAGCTCACAATTAATGTCTCCTATTTCTTTTAATATATATATATATATATATATATATATATATATATATATATATATATATGTATGTATTTTGTTCTCTAAAGAACAATATATTGAATTGTGCATCTGGAGTGGAAGCTTTGTGGTATTTTGAAAAATCCATTTTTTTGTCTGTGACTATTTGTAACATCTTACAGATTTTATAGACCTCTTTGAAAGATCAGATGCTGTAAGCGTGGATGTGTGAGGTGTTCTAATAGATCAGCGTTTGCCAACCTTTTTATCCTTGTGGAACCCTTGAACTAGTTTTCATGTCTCAGGGAACACCTGCATAAAAATTATTATATACCATTATTAATATTTATCTCTTTTATATTTTATCATAATAACCAAGGCGTTTTCAACAATATGCCGTATGCATAATAAAATTACGAATATAAAATTAAACAAAAATTACTAAAAATTCATTAACCTAATGGCCAATGTTTCACGCGGAGTCCCTAACAACAGTTGCATCTTGGACAATTGCGTACCAGACAATTACATCTCTGGACTTTTGCGTCACTAGACAAATGCGTCCCTAGATAAGTGCGTACTTCTCATAATTTTTAAAGTTACAATTTTTTAAAGATTTATTTAATATATGAAATTTGCACACCAATGACTTTAATTACTCTGAAAAAGCAGAAGGATAGTTGCCATAAATAAAAAAGAGAAAAAATTTATTTTTTTAAATTAAGAGAAAATTAAGCTAGCAGTTTCACCTCACTTCAGCATTGCGTACCACAAACATTTAATTGATTCTACATTTTAATGGTTATATTTTTATTTCGAACCCATGGCTAAGTTCCGAAGATCAAACACTGGTGTAAAAATATGTGTGGTCAAGGAAAATTACAGCTATTACTATCATAAGAAAAACGCTGATGAAACAAAAACACACTGGCGATGTGTAGAGCGATCTTGCAACACTGTTAATCTGTTATTGCATTTTAAATAAACTTTTAATGTTTTTATTTTATTCCTTATTTTAAAAATGTATGATTACTACCTATGCTTCTTTCAAAATTTTATCAGAGGTACGCAATTATACAGAGACGCATTTGTTTAGGGACGCAAATATCCAGGGACGCAATTGTCTGGTACGCAATTGTCCGGGATGCAAATATCCAGGGATGCAATTGTCTGGTACGCAATTGTCCGGGATGCAAATATCCAGGGATACAATTGTCTGGTACGCAATTGTCCGGGATGCAAATATCCAGGGATGCAATTGTCTGGTACGCAATTGTCCGGGACGCAAATGTCCAGGGATGAAATTGTCTGGTACGCAATTATCCGTGACGCAAATGTCCAATACGCAGCTGTCCTAGAACCGTAAAAAACAAGTCAATTACGCAATCATACAGACTTTATATCTTCTCAAGAACTCATAATTTACTGATGTGTTATATATATATATATATATATATATATATATATATATATATATATATATATATATAGATAGATAGATAGATAGATAGATAGATATTATTGAATATGCATAATATCCAACGTCGATAATATAATTGGAGTTTCCTGCAGTTAATGCAATCTTCAGGTGTAAAGATTCTGACCGTTTGTAGTCTCTTCGACGTTGGATATTAAGTATATTCACTAATGTATATTTATAAGTCTGTTTCATAACATTTAGTCTTGTATTTATAATACTTGAGAAATAAATATTACGTACGTGCAAGTAATTATGTGTATATGTAATTTTTTATCCTACCCATTCTTGTATATATATATATATATATATATATATATATATATATATAGAGAGAGAGAGAGAGAGAGAGAGATAGATAGATAGATAGATAGATAGATAGATAGATAGATATTGATAATATTAGTGGTAAATATACACATACATATGCAATCATATATCTAATATATATATAAATATATATACATACATACATACACATACATATATATTTGTATAAAAAAAAAATCAATCCAAGAGGATAGAATCCAGGTAGAACTCAATGTCCAGGACAGAGTAAGGATATGATAAAAAGGCTTAAACACTAATATTCCATGGTCATAATTTATTCCATTGGAATCGTAAATACGATATGGAATATTAGTGTTTAAACCTTTTATTATATATATATATATATATATATATATATATATATATATATATATATATCTGGTCCTCCTCCTCCCCAATACTAAGTATGATTGAGAGAGATATGAAATTAAACCCTCCCTAAACTCTACCATGTCTCTAACTTCCCCTATTACACTCTCAGTTAAATTACAAAAACTTACACTATCCATCAATTTTCATTTCATTTTTCGTTTCATTTTTGGAAGTGCTATCTGATGATCCGGAGTTCTTTAAAATGGTTTTGGTGAAATAAATTATTATAATGGAACCTTAAAGTGGTCTGTTTTTCTTTAATATATATACAGTGGGTAGCAAAAGTATTTAACACATTGGTTTTTCTTACATATCTCAAAAAATAACAGTAACCGTCTCTTCTACTCCAATAGCTTCATGTCTCGCACCTCTCGCCTGTGGAACTCCCTTCCCTATTCCAGTTTCCCTGAGAGTTATAATCTCCAATTATTCAAATGCAATGTCAATCGACATCTCCAGTTGCCTTGATCTATCCACTATCCTTCTCCTCATCCTTTCCTCTATCACTCCTATCTGATCTTGCTCCAAATCTTCTGTAACTCCTTGTGTCCTAGTGGCTTCTCGCCTTGCTTGGGGTGAAACGCTTAATATATATATATATATATATATATATATATATATATATATAACAAAGTTTCAATTCTCTCGCACTTTACTTCTTAAAAAAGTTAGTAGTCTAAAACAAATGCTCGTGAATATATCGGTTTGTTCAATGACATTAAATTGTTTCTCTAAATATTAAGCAGTAATAACGCAGTTCATAAAGATAATAATAATATATTCTATCTAAAATAGATGTGTAGCAATTATAGAGAAGATGAATTCGCTCTAAGGAATATTTTTCAAAAGTACATTATTCCAGATGAATACATTATGATCAAATTAATTATCTACTAGAAAAATTCAAAACAACCAAAAAATCACCTAGTGAAAACAGCATAAAAAACTATCCAGTAAAATGCAAACTATACAAGACCAATATTATTTTTAAATTCAAATGTCCCATAGTGAAAGCTGTTCCTAACCCAAACAAATTCATGAATAATTACATCGGACGTATCACTGCTTGTTTATCAAGTCGGCTGACCTTATATTTCTCGGATCCATTGAAATCAAGATAAAAACATACAAACTTCTATACGTAAAATACTTGTCAGAAAATACAGAATATTTAGAAAATAATAGGAACACTAATCATGGAAAAAAGAACAACTCTTAACGACATTAACTATGAACACGGTCATTATGACCGTGATCGGAAATGAAAAATATGTGTCCGTACCTTACACAACATTTGCAGTAGCACAACCCAAATCCTTGAAAATGGCTGACAAATTAACTGAAAGTGCTTGAAACAAACAATCATTTCGACACACACTATGCCCAAAAAAGAAATTTCTTGTTCGCACACAAGTTAAACAATAAAAATCTTATGAAAAGTACTTTGTCATTTATTTTCAATGAAATATGCTTTAAAGAGGGATTATTGTTCAAAGGCAGATCTATCTATCTATCTATCTATCTATCTATCTATCTATCTATCTATTGCATTTTCTTCGTATCTATCTATCTATCTATCTATCTATCTATCTATTGCATTTTATTCGTATCTATCTATCTATCTATCTATCTATCTATCTATCTATCTATCTATCTATCTATCTATTGCATTTTCTTCGTATCTATCTATCTATCTATTACTTCTCTTCATATCTATCTATTTATCTATCTGAAAATTATTATAATACAATTACAATATTTATAATACAATATATGTATGACAAAGTGGGAAAAGTTTTCGTGTGACGCGTTTCGTCCTTTATGTTGATGTGACTACTCATGCGCTCGAACGAGATACGCTGGGTATTTTAAATTTAAAATTAATATATATATATATATATATATATATATATATATATATATATATATATGTATGTATGTGTGCGTGTGTGTATGTATATGTATTTTCGGTTTATATTCTCGCCGATTTAATTTAAATTCTTTTTGTTTCCATCACTTTCCTTATTAAAGAACCCACACTGTGATAATAGAAGACCTGACAAGAATGGTGAAAAGTTGGTAAGAACCTGGAAGCAAATTAACTGTGGATGATCTAACGATTTAAGCACTTTCTAAATATTTTCGTCTCAGTGAATTGTTTACTCTTTTATTTGGAGTAATATTTTTTATATAAAAATTGTGGACAGTCTCGAACAACTAATGCGATTAATGTGTTGTTTTGTAAAATATCTCTTTTATTATTCATATAATCTTTTATTCAAATTTCTTGATATTTCTCCGATGTATTCTTTGTGGCAATCATTACCGGTAATAAAATAAATAAATCCTTCAAGATTTAGCGTATTGTTTTGTTTTGCATTGATTTAATTTTTTTGTTTTTGTTTTAGATGTGGATGTGGCAAATTTTATGTTGAGATAAATTCTTTTCAATTGAAGTTTTGATATATTTTTACATTCGTTAGGTTTGTCAGAAGGGGCTGCTTTTCTATCTTGGAATAGTTTATGTTTCGCATTGAACCTTTTGTTTCCCATTAAATATGAAATAGCTAAGGTATTGGATGTGTTTGAAAGTATTTTCAATGTATTTCGCCTCTCCATGTAAATACTTAGGGCTGCATATTCTGAGTGCTCTTAACTAGAATCCAATAATTATTCCCGATTTTATTTTGTTGTTATAAATAGAAATTTATTAGTTGCTTTTTATTAGTTGATTTTCGGTGGATACTAAGTTTTAAGCTAATGTTAACGCGGTGTAGCATGATATCTAGGGAAGGTAAAATATTGTTTTCTTCTATTTCGTATATAAATTCTATTATATGTTCAACTTTGTTTAGTTTATCTACAAGACCCGGTAAATCCGTATCACGGGGATCAGTATCCATAATTCTTAAAATGTGTGTGTGTGTATGTGTGTATTTTTGTGTTGTGTGAGTATGTGTGTGTGTATGTGTGTGTGATCGGATGTTGTTTACGCGTTTTTACAGTTTTCATCCGATTTCGATGATTTCTTTTTTTTTTGTTTGATCTTAAGTGCCGGTTATGAGTCCAAATTGGCTGGAAAAATTTACAACCTTGAAGGTGAAAAATCGAAAAGACTGATTTTTTACACTTTTTACGCAAAAATCAAAGGCAAAATTTAATGTCTGTAAAAAAAGAAAAAAAAGAAAAAAGAAGCGTACAACCAATTTAGAGAGTTGAAATCTAACGCATAAGATTATTAGAATTAAAAAAAAATACATGATAAATAAAAATTATCGTATATTATTATTATGACGGTCCATGGAAGAGGTTCCTTCCTTGCAAGATTGAGAACGCAAAAATAGCCCTTTTCAGGGCCACCCCCGCCATTCAAAGTGTTACCCCCCCTCCAATTTGGAGATGCTCCTCAGTTACACCCAGCTATTGTTACTAATATTGATTTTTGGGTGGGGTGACTTTAAACTTAAACTGCTCCAATTGAACGTCAAAAATTCCCAGTAATAAAATACCCGGTCGAAAACGGGTTATAATGTTAGTATATTAATAGAAAATCATCAACATATCGCAAGTATGTTGATTCTTTAGGTAAAATATTTTGGAAAGCACCAGATTCGAGAAATTCTAAGAAAATACACTCTTTATTTACATTATTCGGACTATTGTCTTCATCTTTGTTGTCATATTTATCACAACGTTTCGATCGTTGTACGCTCCGGCTTTCTTCAGGTGGTTGGAATGTCGAACTGAACCCTTTATTTAGCTCGCTGGGATAGACTGTTCTAGTTCCACGTGCCATGTCTAATGGATGTCAGTTATCAGTTATCTCCTGTTAATTCACCTTCAAGTTCTCCACTGCCTTAACCAGGTATTGAGCTCAGACTGTAACTGGATCTAACCAACACCTTTATCCACTCTGCCATGTGTCCTTAAGGGAGCGAAATAAAGGGTTCAGTTCGACATTCCAACTACCTGAAGAAGACCGGAGTGTACAACGGCCGAAACGTGATAAACATGACAGCAAAGATGAGGGTAATAGTTCAAATAATGTAAATAGTGTACATAATACCTCATCTCAGAAATATAGACAGATACTAAAATACACTCTTTACCTAACAAATTATTCTGGATATATAAAAATTTATATATCGTTATCCAATACAATATATATATTAAATGAATATACCTAGGGTAGCGTAATAATTTGCAAGTTCGAATCGAGTGTAATGACTCCGAAAATGTTCCGATTAAATCTGCGTCTTATAGACCGATAAATACTGTGTGAGTGTGTGTATGTGTTTACATTTCATTTACGACTATGGCCGTATTCTAGTTTATTGGTTTGTGCCTTCAATCTTCCCGGCGTTTAAGAACCAGAGAACATTACGAAGTGTAAGGAGAAAATCTTAAAAGGCGCTTCCCACGTCACCTTCCAGGCAGCAGCACTCCCCGCTACCTCCGCATCTTTCTCGTTCGTCCGATCTCCCAACCTACGACTGTTACCCCACCGAAAAACACATAAGAAATATGTAAACAGAGGCAAACAGATGACGTCACAGCCCGCAGCCGTGTCTGCCGGTTGACAAGTGCTGACACCTGGTGAGATATTTTCAAAGCCGAAGCCGATGAGACGCTGGATAAGAGAGTCGGCCAGAGGTCGATGTCATAAAGTTTTTCTTCTGTTTATTGGAGTTTGCCGTGTGTCGAAGAGAAGCTAATAAACAAACTGCGGGCGGCAAGGGCCAGGCAGAGCCTTCACTGTACGTCACAGATTAGTGAGAACGTGTGGCGACTACACATAGAGAAACATATGCAGACGCATATAATCGTATCAACGGATCTAGAAACTGACTGTAGAGTTTTTTTCTTTTAAATATGAATGTATCAGTATACACAGTACACATATGATATACAAGCGCAGGCGCGTGCATATGTAAATGGATGGTGGAATTACGCACATATAAAACTTGCACACACATATATATATATATATATATATATATATATATATATATATATATATATATCAAAAGATAAAGCTTATGACATCTCGAAAAATTCTGTTATAAATTTACATACGCACACACACACACACACACACACACATATATATATATATATATATATATATATATATATATATATATGACGAGTCATATATAAATTTACATATGACTAGTCCTGATAAATAAATGGACGTTACGTATATATGCACAAACACACAATCATATACGTATAAGTACACATATATATTTCCATATAAATTCGTATATATTATACGTATAAATACATATATAGACGTATAAATGCACATATGTATATACTTATAAATACACACGCACATATACGTATGAATGAACACATGTGCATACATACATATAAATACGCATGTACATAGATATATACGTATAAATACACATTTAAGTGTAGTTGCACGAATATATGTATGCGTGCACTCGTGTATATCGACGAATAAATGCACAGCTTCATGTACTTATGAATACATATATATGCGTGCGTGCGTGTCTATTTCTGCCTCTCTCTTTCTCTCTCCATATATATATATATATATATATATATATATATATATATATATATATATATATATATACACGTAAACATATTTCTACATGAGAGCGTATCTCTGTAATGTCAGGACTGAACGTTATAAGGAATAAATTTGAATAAAAAACCCCGTTTGTTTGAATATCATAAAGTTAGCGAAAAAACGAATTGTAGGTAATTAATTGTTTGAATATAAAATACTGAAAAAAAGGAGGGATTTTTAATCGCCTGAAAAGGCGTAATAAACATGAACATATATTTCCAACTTTTATCCAACGTGAATTCGGGAACAACAAATTAATGTCCTTACGTTTTATTCGTTCGAGGTAAAAGTTTCTGAATAAATTTGTCCCTGGGACAATCTGATATTTGAATGTGAAAATTCCAATGGGTAAATGATTGCTCTGTTAGTTCATAAGCAACTATATATATATATATATATATATATATATATATATATATATATATATATATATATATATATAGTTGCGTATTTGGACAACAGTACAAGTTTCATTAAATTAAAGACGACTGACAAGGTACTGCGTTTAAGCCTTTTATTTAATTTTTCTTGTGTTTGTATAAGTTTTTTTTCTTTTCTAGACATAAAGTGTGTAAAAATTGTCCGAATGTTTTGTATGTAAACAAGCTTTCAGGGATTCTTTTGGCCATTATCAAGGATTTTTCATTTTTTCTATTCTTAATTATAACTGCATGTGTAGATTTTATGTATATATCTAGTTTTATAGGAACGTTTTTTTTATATTTTCTAAACACGATCAGCTCATTGTGACCGTGTTCATAGTTGATGTTATTGAACGTTAGCTTTTCTTTTTTTTATTATCAATGCTTCCATTATTTTACTTTTTTTTTGAACATATAGATTAGGCAATTGTAGTTGTATTTAGTTTTAGGAAACAAGGGATAAACCACTACACCAGTTCAAAAAACCGAAGATGGATGTGAACCTGACAATAGGTAAACCTATCTACTCCTATTTACTAAACGTAGCCACAAGTATGGGGCACCAGGTGAGGATCGAACTCATTATTAATAATCTACAAGTCGACCATTAACCATGCAGATGCACAAACAATAAAGAACTGATGAAAGACCAGTCAAAGTGAGCGGATAATGATGCTGAAAACTTTTGCAGCAGCTTTTCTTTGTTTTTATTTCCATTATAATAGGTACCCATTCCTTCGAGTAAGAGGATGTGCTGGCGGTGTAATAGATAGATGCTCGGAATGAAAACTCAAAGAGCAGAGTTCGAATTCCAGTCAGGTTCATTAAATTCACTTACGCGCAAATGCCCTTGGTAAAGGTATGAGTCCACCTCCTCACCCCAGCTATGGGATAAATAGTAGGACTTGTATGTGGAAAAAAAGTTTTTCTTTGAAAAAATTATTAATGCAAATAAAAAAATAAATAAAAAAAATAATCCAATACACAAATAAATATAAAATAATCCAAAATGTATTGCGGCTTTAAGTAAGCCACATAGGACTGATAAACCGTAAAAAACCTCAATCAATCCTCTAATTTAAAAAGAAAACATGCATCAATCTCTGTCTGTCTGTCTGTCTGTCTCTCTCTCTCTCTCTCTCTGCGGCAAAATTATAAAGAATCAGTATACATGTGACTTTCAGTGTGACGCCCTGGAGCGAAGAGATAAAGCTGGTTTTCACGTTTATTGCAATAGCAATGAACTTGAACCTCACTAGGTGTCCCATATTAGATTTCTGCTGTAATAAGCTAAGTTTAACAAATATCAAGAAGCTATATTATTTTGTTGCTGATACAGCTTTTGGTGGGGAATATTATAAACAAATTCGATTATTATTCGATATCTCAGTGTTATGTTTGTTTTTTATCAGCTTAATCTGAACATCTATTAAGAATCTATGTCATAGCCATAACATAAAATGCAAATATACAGAAAAAATTGATCAAATAACTTCTTGGCCACAAGCTATCTTGCAAGAGTAATCAAGAAGCTGTATTAAAACACGGAATGGGCTACTTTTAGAGAACATAAAACTACGTCAATAAAGCTATATGTACAAGATTATCAGTCCACAGTAAACTAAAGATATACCTCAGATACATTCTTTCGGTTGTTTGATATGGTTTAGATTGTGTGACATGGGCACAGCTCAAATTGAAACACTCCGAAACCATATAATGCGCATCAACACAGATGACAAGAAATAATTTTCCTTCACCATCTGTAACAAATCCTTGAAACTGTTTGGATACTTTAAAAGCTTCAGGGAAGTGCTTATTAAATTGTGTCTTGAAGTCATAGAGGCTGAGAAAGTAGAGGCAAACTAAAACACAGGTAGAGGGATAACATAATTCTCTAGACATCCACTAACGAATGGCAGACATTAAATAAAATTGCTCAAGATTGTAATAAATAAATGGCGGAAATAAGTCATATTAGTTTGCAATCAGTCACAGGCGGAATCAACAACCAATAGTAGGCATCCGTTTATCTCGCCAGATAAAGGCACTACCCTGTCTGGTCAAAATTTGGTTGGGAAACGAGAGTGAACTCTTCGGGATGCAGGCCTGGGCGATGTTACATGGAGGCTACCCAGACTACCGACAAGATCCAAAGATTCAAAGGAGTACAGTGCATTACACATGGCGACGGCATGACTAAAGGAGTTGCCGGAAAATTTTCTGCCGCTTTCGGGGCTCCACTTTGGGTTTTCTGTCTGGATTTACTTCCATAGCATTTTCCGTGTTTTTGGATATGACCACAAGGCAACGGAGGTTTAAAATCAGAGTTTTCCTTCCCCTACATCGACTGTCTTCCTGGGCTGTTGATCTCCATCTACCCGAAGAAGCTGGTTATAAGGCACTTGTTTTCCACTTTTACCCATTCTCAAGTTTGGAGCTGGACGTAATTGTCAGAGGCTATTTGAGACGAATTCCCCAGACGCATTTTATAGACAATGGGAGTTTGTCTCCACTATCACCTCCGGCTATGACAACTTATGGAACTTAGATAATGTACGTATATATATATATATATATATATATATATATATATATACTTAATGTTAATGTTAATGTGCGTATATATATATATATATATAGAGAGAGAGAGAGAGAGAGATAGATAGATAGATAGATAGATAGATAGAGAGAGAGAGAGAGAAAGAAAGAGAGAGGGTTAAACAAAATAATTGAAACACTTGTTAAATTCAAAGAAAATTTATTTAATATGGAGTTGGTCCACCTACACCTTTAATACGTCTAGGAATGGAATAATACAGCTTCCTGACTTCATCCAGAGAAATTTTCAGTCATTCTTCCATTAAAACCTTCTCCAGCTCTTTACGACACAACGGTGGAGGATAGCGGCTCCTAACTTGTTGCTCCAAAATGCACCACAAATGTTGAATAACATTGATATCTTGAGATTGGGGAGGCCACTTCATGTATTCTAGCTCACTTTCATGCTCTTCATACCAATTCTTAACCACTCGAGTGGTATGTATTGGAGCATTATCATCTTGGAAGATGCAGTCACCATCAGGGAATAAAGTCTTGGCCATTGGATGAACATGATTTCCCCAAATGTTCAGGTAAACTTTGCTGTTGATTCTACCATGCAGGGCAACTATTGGACCGAGACATTACCATGATATGGCGGCCCAACTATATATATATATATATATTTATATATATATATATATATAAAGTTAGCTTTATTTACATTATTCGGACTATTGTTCTCATCTTTGTCGCCATATTTATCACAAAGTTTCGGCCGTTGTACGCTCCGGCCTTCTTCAGGTGGTTGAAATGTCGAACTGAACCCTTTATTTCGCCCACTGGGGTAGACTGTTCTAGTTCCACCGGCCATGTTTGATGGATGTCAGTTATCTGTTATCTCCTGTTAATTTTCCCTCTGAAAGTTCTCCACTGCTTTAACCGGCTATTGAACTCACACTGTTTGGGTTTGTCACTGTATCTAACCAACGCCTTTATCCACTGTGTCATGTGTCCTTGAGGAAGAAGGTCGGAGCGTACAACGGCCGAAACGTTGTGATAAATATAGCGACAAAGACGAGGAGAATAGTCCGAATAATGTAAATAATGTACATAATACCTCATCTCAGAAATATAGACAGACTATGAAGTTAGCTGTTTTAGAAGCTAAAAAAATAACGTTTTTTTTTTTCAATATATAAAATGTTAGGTAAACAAAAACGCTAGAAACCAAGCCAAATTACGAAATAGTCGTACATAAAAAAACACAGATATCGAAAACTTTGTTAATTTTAGAAAAAGATAGCAGAAACCAAAAAAATTAAATATGAATCCGGATTTAAGGCTAAAAAATTATGAAGTCTTTTATTTAATATGCAGTAAAATAATTTATACTGCCATTTGACAATACTAACACCTAAACTATCAATTGATAAAAAATGAACGGGAACAGAGAATGTAAAGTTGATAAATATAATTTTAGGCAAGAGAAAACAGAAAGTAAAAACAAGATAAACTATCTTCAGGTTAGTTGTACAAAAACAAATAAATACTAATGCAGAAATATCCGGTTACTGTGGAAAAAAATTGAAAGAAATAATAAAGAATGCACACACACACACACACACACACACACACACACACACACAACACACACACACATATATATATATATATATGACAGCGATTATATTATTTTAGACTTGGGCACCTCGCCTTACATCTAGTGTCAACAAAATAGTATTACGATCTCGAGGTTCACTGAACCCCACATACCCAGTTTATAGACTTGCAAAACTCAACTAAACGCACTCACACGCTCATGTCTCGAGGACTCTAATGAACACGCTAGGCGTTGCTGTTGGGGTTTCAAATAGCATTTACGGACTAGAGTTGTTAGCCCTATGCTCAACCGATTTGGCATTCAGAGTTGTCTATCGCTTAGGTCGACGACGAAGGGCGAAGAGCCCAGTCTGCACTGCTACTTAACCCATTTATTTTAGTTGAGATGAATTCATAGGTTTCCCAAGGCTATTTACGCGAAAGTAAATATAATGAACCCAATTGGAATTCGAACACGGTTCTCCAATATATTTTTTCCGATCTGCTAACCATTCCACTAGTTGCACATCACACCTAGTCAGAACAAATGTATATATTTTTTATAAGTTTATGGCTTTGGTATAGCGAATGTATAGCAAAAAAATGTTTACATACAATTAGTTTTTACACTCTAATTTCTGTACTAAGAAAATGGTATTTATTTCCACAATATTAGCCTTGGAGAAGAATACACTTTATTCTGATCCAGAACAAAGTTTTCTCCTTTTTAGTTGAATCCATTCTGGTCTAATAATATCTTACAAGATTACAGCATTAACGCCCGGATGATCGAATTCTTTCCGCCGCAGAAAGTAAATATAGCTAACAGTGGTAGTAATAGTACTAGTAGTAGTAGTATGCTTTACACGCCTCAGACGGTCAATTCTTTCTCCCCTATGACAGTCTTTCGTCCAACTGAGATCTGTTCTCTTCTGATTTTGCAGTGAATATTTTCCCTTTTATATAGCAAACAAGTGACATTTTATTTTGAAAATCATGACATAAAAACCATGTCAAACATATTTTATAAGACAGAAAAGATATAGCAGTACCTCGGTTTATCATCCCTCCGGATAGTGATTTTTCAAGCGTAGCTCAGATGTGGCACAAGGCCAAAAGTATGAGGCACCCAGTGAGGATCGAACTCAATACCCAGTCGTAATTGTTCTAGCGAGACAAGCTTGCTAACCATTACACCACCTCGAGGTGCCCTTAAACCGCTTTTGGATTTCTTAAAAGCCATGTTATTTAAGGAGATGGGAAATAATGGATCTTCACGGATTTCTTTTATTTATTATCGGTGAATTGCAATTATTGGGAAATATATTGGAGTGATTTCTCGTTACCTTAACCACAGTCTGTAATTCAGAATGTCTCTTCTCTTAAAATGGGTATAGAGCCAAATTAAAAAAAGAAAAAAAAATTGTGAAAGTTTCAAGCGGGAAGGGGTTTCAAATTTCTTATCGTCCCTCTTACAAGTAAATTTTAGAGGACCTAACAAAAAGATAAGACTCTTAATCAAAGTGAAATTTGTAACGAAATTTGTAACGAAATTTGTAACGAAATTTGTAACGAAATTTGTAACGAAACAAATCATTTATTAAAATCCCGTGTGTACTTTAAACTATCAAAGCAGATTAACAGTTCTTTGCATTACAAATATATTTTCTCTTAGAAAAGAACAGTTCATGAAAAATCAATTTTTGTCCTTAACAACAAAGGAATTTTAGCAACATTCTTTTGGAGCAACAGTTCATATAAATCAGTTTCTTAGCAACAAAAGAAATTTACTTCGAAAAGTTCATTGTTCAATATATCTGATCCTGGCCTGGCATCTCAACTTTCTCCCCAACGTGGAGTGGTTTCCCTCTGTCTTTTCTATAAATATTTTTATGGCAACTGCTCTAACGAGCTTTTATCACTGGTGCTCGGACGACATGAATTTAAGCGTGCTACTCGATTAATATCTAGGTACTCCCCGTTTACTGTTGAAATAGCTAAATGCAACTGCCACTTCTACTCCAACAGTTACTCCCTTCGCACTTCCCGCCTGTGGAACTCCATTCTGTTTACTTGCTTCTCTGATAACTACAACCTTCAAAAATTCAAATGCAAATGTTCTTGAATCTCGTTCATCTTTTGTCCTTTCTTCAATCCTCACTACACACAGTCTTTTCTCTTAATTTAACTCCCTGTAACTCCCTGCGTACTAGTGGCATTTATGCTTTCCTTGGGGTTAAATGATTAATTTCATAGAAGCTTCAAAGCTTGAAAGTTGACGGTAATTATAAAAAGTTAACCTATTTTGGGTGGAGTGAAGCCATTTGAAAATATTCAGATATTTGGAACAGACGTTTTCAAATATGAGATAAACTCTCACTGGTGTAGAAAATACATTCCAATAAGATAAACTCATAAGTTTAAAAAAGACATGCATATCAAATTTAGAATATTCTTCTTCTTCTTCTTCTTCAAGAACAAAAACTGTGGCAACAGTAGTAGCAGAATTAGTTTTTTATCATGTCAGGTCACATCTTTTCTCGTCCAGGTGGTTGGATCTTGTTTGCATCAGCAGTACTAGTAGTATTAATGGACTTTACACGCCACAGATTTTTCTTTTCTCTCCGATGGCAGATTTTCGCTCGAGTGTGGTCTATTCATTTCTCAACGGCAGTTTTTTTTTTTTTTTTATAATCCCAGATTATATTTTTACCGGTACGCACAGTCGAATCCATTCTGGTCGCGGATGACAGCTTTCTCCCTCGAGTGTAGTCTAATAATCTCTTCCCAGGTAATAGCTTTAAAGCCTGGGTGGTAGAATCTTTTCTGCCGCAGTAATAATAATAATAATAGTAAAAGTAGTAGTAGTTACGGACTTTACACGCTTCATACGGTCAATCCTTTCTCCCATATGACAACCTTTCCATCGAGTGTGATCTTCTGATCTTCAGTACTTTCACTCCTATATAGGAAACAAGTGACTCAAAAAAGGATCAATACCAAGTCTTTGGATGTGGGGGGGAGGCTATGCCTTTCCTCCCCATTGATTAAAAACTCAAGAAACACTATTCCATCAAACCGCGCCCGTTTCTTATTTAAATTTGACTGGTTTGATATCAAAGCCGAATTTCGTTTTCTAAATATTTGCCCCAGAGTGTTTAAATCGTTTGGCTTCATTTAACAGATTTTTATCACATCAATTTCGAGCCTTTATTTGTCGTTTTTCAAATTTTTCTACATCAATTTTCATTCATATTTGATTTTTTTTTTTTTTTACCAGTCTAGGATCATTCTGGTGTTTTCTTTTACAAAGAAACCATTCTAATTATCTTAATTAGTTTTTCATATAACTCAATATTATCCGAGGATTGCCGAGAGGCATAACGGCTGAAACGCTGTGATAATAACAACAAAGATGAGGACAATAGTCAACATATAAATAGTCTAACTAATCAATATTATCTGCTTCATTAAAATAATTTTATATTAATTTTTATGTTCTATCATTTTCCTAGTTTTTCATATATTTTTAGTTGTTTTATTAAAAATAATTTTTATACAGTCTATTCTGCTATTTTACCCGTTCAGGGCGGGAAGAAATGAATCCAAGATTTTCCCAGTGCGAAAATAAATGTAACAGACTTGACCTGATTTTGAACTCAGGCCGCCGATTTCATTCTTCGCGCTGCTGTTATTCCTCCAGCACATCCTAAAAATTCATGTATTGTAATAATATTTCAATGATATTCAGGTTATTTTCAGAATTTTGTAATTTAAAAAAAAATGTTGTGTAACTGTTTTAATATTTATTTATATCATCCTCAAAACTTTATCATCACAACTCAACCACGAGTCTTATTTTTAAACAAATATTGATAAATAAGAAGCATGCTACACGGAGTTACATTCATCCTTTACGCTGCGTACACATATCTATATTATAGTAACCCAGTGACCGAATCGCCGTATTTGGGTGTTGTCTTTGAATTCTTGAATTTCGAGTTGCCCCTCTCGCTTCGCTTTTGCTAAAGACAGAATAAATTCAGGCGTTGTATTTCACGGATGTGGGAATTACTCCGCCATGTTATTGCGATCTTTGGAAGCATGTAACCCAATCCATTTGTTTGTTTGTTTGTTGTGTTTGTGCGTGTGTATGTGTATTTATCTGTATGTGTGTGTGTGTGTGTGTTGGTGAGATAGTTAGAAAGGCAGACAGACAGACTGTACGAAAGAGACCTAAAACAAATATTTGTTTGCAGTGAAAATGCAGGGGACCTCGTTGGTAGTAACAAGTTATTTCTGAAGAGAAGCCTTCAGTCACCGAGTTAAAACATTTCAATTAGGTATGTACCTGATTAGGTCAAGAAAATATATCGAACTCAATATTTATTAAGCTTTGCCCGGTGGAAGATTATGTTGCGCTAATCTTTCAAGTGGAAAGAGAATACCAGCTTTGAAAAATCAGCATTCGGAATATTTCTATTTTTACTGAGTTTGAACACCGCCTTTTATTAAATAAAATTTCGCTTAGTACAGGGCTGGAGAGCCATGTAAGGCATAAGGTCACATTCAGAACGGTAATAAGGAACGGGGTTTGTGATATGAATGAAAAAAGTCTTACGAAGAATAAATTATGAGGATAAGAAGGATAGATAACGAATGAAGTTAAGATTGTAGTGCTCAGAGAAGCACACACATGGGAGTCTGTTCCACAACTCTTGGGAAAATCCTGAGAGAAAATTTCATTTTACATTTGAAACACCGGGGGAAATGAGGCTGTTTCGACTTCATGAAAGTAGCATGGCGTGTCCTAGAAGTAAAGATCTGAAATGGCGTCAGTAAAGAATAGGGCTCATCTGACCATTTGCCATGGAAACAGCGACAGATAAAATCAGAAATATGTAACTACTTCAGACACCGAAGCAAGTATAATTCAAGTGCAATTTTGTCAAGCACTAGTCTAAATAAAAGATTGTGTTGCCCTACAAATGTAGTTGGCCTGTTTATCGTCATAATCAGCCCTCGATATCCTACGTTTTACCTGAGCTCAATTACCGATCAACAACTGTTATGGTAATTTACCCACGCACGCAGGGTCTCTCCCAGCTATAAATAGGAGCAGGTACTGCCTTTTGGAGAGGGACGTTTCCAGCAGTCAGCTCTGACAGTCGGACCGAACATTCTTGCTGTAACAGTTTCCTTTGTATATGTTTGTATTACTGAGACAGATGAAAATTTCTAGGGCACAATAATGAGCAAAGCGGGATTGGAAAGATTGATACTCACAAGACAGATTGAAAACAAGAAGGACAGAAGAAAACAATGTATAATCTACCTAGCGAGCTTAAGTAAATGTATGGCGGAGTAAAGTTTAGGAGAGATAACAAAAAGACAAAATGTATTAAGAACTACAAAGGACAGGAAATTGTGGAGAGCCATGATCGCCAACTTGTTGAAGGGACACGACACTTAGAAGGAGAAATGTGAAGTTGGATCAAAATCAAAATGAAAACCATCTTCATGGATGGGATGAAAGAATAGACAGAAAATTTGGGAAATTAGTAAAACTAAATGATGGCTATGTCGAAAACACATAAACTTGTAATTTTAAGGGAAATTCTGTTATGGTTATTTACCCACAAACGCATGGACTCTTCCGCCTATAAATGGGAGCAGGTACTGCCTTTTGGAGAGGGAAGTTTCCAGCAGTCAGCTTTGACAGTCGGACAGTCTGACCGAACATTCTTGCTATAACACTCTCGTTTGTATATGTTTGTATTACTGTTTCTGTTAATATATTTCTTTAAATCAATTCCTTTCTTTGTGTCTATTTCTGGCCCTAACAAGGCCGCAACAACAACTTTTTTATGTGTCGTGACTCTTCAGGATGTGGGTGATCATGACTCTCCACAACTTTCTCGGATTTTCAGCTCTAAATAAGGTTTCTTCTCTCCTTACTATCCCTTCCAGTTACTCCTTTGTGATACATGAAGGTTACTTCTGTCACTCAATTTGCCTTCAATATGTCATGCGTGTGTCAAATTCTCCAAGCCCTTTTTCATTACGTCGCTCAGAAATTTCAACGGTCTCTATCTGATTCTAAAAAGTGTCTTTTTCGTTTCCATTTTTCTTAAAAATTCCATGTTGCTCACATGTTCCGCCCATAGTATTCTCCTTCTATAAAACCACGGACTTACGGCCACATCACGTTGAAACGGCAATTCCTGTACAATCGCCGAAGTTAAACAACGTCGATCTTGGTCTGTACCTAGATGAGTGACTGCTTGGGAATACCACGTCCAGGTGGCGTAATGGATAATGCCTCGGAATTTTTAATCGTATAACCGGGTTCCAATTCCAGAAATTCAAATTCATTATATTCACTTACGCGTAAATACCCTTGGTAAAGGCACGAACCCAACTCTTTTCTCCCCAACTATGGGTTAATTAGTAAAACTTATGCCCCTAAATCATTATTATCTCAAAAAACATTCTTACAATCTAAAAAAAAAATAAATATTTTCTGGCTTTAAATAACTTGCAAAGAGTTGATAAGCCGTAGAAAATGAATGAATGAATCACATCTCTGTTGCCTTAGGTTTCCTCTTCATCTGTGAAGAAAATGTCCCACATTCATTACGATATAGAAGAATTGATATTACATAACATCTCAGCGCGTTTTTCTTTATTTTTAACGAAATTTTTCAATTTCTTAATACTTTGTTTAGCTTTTGGATGGCATCTTTTGCTGTTCCATTATGCCCTCGGATTTCGGTGTCACATTCTACCGCGTCTGTTAAAATATTTCCTGGATTGTTCATTTTGGGTACTTGCTTGGTTCTATCGTCTCCAATTCTCAGTTCTAAATGATTTTTTCCTCTTACTATTTAAACCAAAGTCCTTGTTCTGTCATCACTTGCTTAAGCACGTTAGAAAAATTCTTCTGTTACGCTTGCCTTTAATATGCCTTATAAGTGTCAATTTTTCTAAATCCTCTTTCCTCATGATATGTCACAGAAATTTCAACTGTCTCTTTCTGAGTTTAAGTATAAGTGCAGGTTTGTTTTCTATTTTTTTTAGAACTGGCTCGTTGTTCATATGCTACGTCCATGGTATTCTTAGAATCCTTCATTAGAATTACATCTCTGAATGCATCCTAACAGAAACTGGTATTTCAGCAAACAATACAGACTACCATACATATGTTATTATTAGTAACACAATTTACTGTAATAATTTGGCTTGTTTTCAATATTTTTTAATAGTAACAATGCTTCGCGGATTCAGGCTCATCTGAGGCCCTAGCCTACTGCTACAGCATCCGGTCGTCTCCCATCCGAAATACGGCTATATTAGGCACAAGAAAATGCGTCTTATGCAATGGCAAATACGGTGATATTTGTTTGTAGATTCGTTTAAATTAACCACGTCTCAACTAACAAAGAAATAGGTAAAGAAATTGCCATTTCAAACTAAATACAACATATACATGGGTGAATAAAATACTAATAATGATATTTTTTGGTTCAAACAAAACAATAGAGATACAACAAAAAAAAAAGGAAATTAAATTGGTACAATGCAGAAAAGTTTCGTGTGAAATGAATATTCTTTTCAAAGGTTTGATTTTAAATAAAAAGAAGTCCTCTTCATTTTTGACGAAATAGGAAGATTAGCGTTACATTACAGTGAAACGCTCTTTATTAGTTTCTAATGAAATGTTCATATTTCTTAATACGTTTTTTTTAATTTTTGGAACGCATCATTTGCTATTTCGATGCTACACTTTCCGTCGTCTATTATAACAATTTCCAGTTCAATTTCTGTACGTGATTCGTTCTGATGTCTTCAATTCATAACTGATATTTAGTCATTTGAACAGATCTTGGGAAATGGATCGCGATGATTTTTTCAGCATCCTTTCTTAAAATAGAGAAATTCTGACAATATACTGCAATAAAAGTTATTAAATTGAAAATGTTTATTTTTTTCCCTTAAATAAAAAGAACTTCATTGCATCTCTTTGGCATATCCAAATGGCTAGCATCACGATTATTGCGTTGTTGTACAACTAGAATTTGTTTTGCAACATGCTGACGCGTGCTGAACTCCTCACAGTATTTAGTATTGATGAAGTTAATGCTAACATTTTTTGTCGAGACTTACAAACTCTACGCTTCGTTCAATTTCGCAAACCAATCGATGAAATTTGAATAAAGCTGATTTGTTATGAAAAATACTTTCAAAAATCCCTACTTCGCGGTTTAATAATTTCTGTAATTTGATTTAATTTTATAAGACTTCATGGTAAACAATATATTTTAAGATTTTTTTTTTCATTTTCTAACAGCGAAGAAAGTTTTTTTTTTAGGATTTCTTACTCTTGAGCATGCAACATAGAACTGGCCATGTGTAGATATTTCTTTCTGGAGCCAAATTCCAACTTTTTGAAGCGTTCGACCTTGTGATTTGTTTTTGTTCTCATAAATGCAGGGTAAACTGGATTATTGTATATATAAAAGCTTAAAAAGATATACAAAAAACAACATTGCATTTTTATTAAATAAGTATGTTATTTTAATCATTCAATTGTTTTTAAAGTAGTTGGAGCATTTTGTATGTTAAATAAAAAAAATTTTAATTTAAAATAAATTTGAATGAAAATTTATTGTACTAAGTTAGCCACCCTATTAAAACCAGCTGCACTTTGCACCCGCTTAGCTGTTTGCACTTGTTCCCAAAATTTGGTTCTGATCGGTCAATGTGTGGCTGTTTTAGAGGATGTGACGGACAAACGGAAATAAATAATACAAGAATTGTTTACCGCTCTTAAGATTGGCGCCACAACATAAAAAGTCAGATGGTTTAAATCAGATCGATAAAATGAGTTTTTTCTTTTTTTGGTGGGGGGACTAAATTAGATATTAAGTTTTAAAGATACCTACTTTTATATTTTTTGATCTGATCCATTCATAAAATGAATATGTTTTAGATCTCATATCATTTGGCGTTGATTTTAGATACTCTTTGCAGTTTGTACTTATTGTCTGCAATAAGACAGGCATTTTTACGCATAAAATGGATGTAATACGTTTTAGAAGCTAATATTTTTGGTAATAATAAATAATTAAAAACAAACAAAATAAAACAAAACAAAAAAAAAACCCAAAAAGCTTAAAATTAAGTTTTCTGATATATTTTGAAAATTAATGGCAGTAATGATTTTAAACAAATCATACAGATCAGCATTGCCATAGATTGAGGCCAAGAAGCCAAATTTAGTCATCTGTTTCGTTATCAGTTCCAGCAAAATGTCGGGATATCTGAAGCGGATAATTGATATCGCGGATACGATGGGACTAGTCTATTTACTGAATAAATCCTGTGATATCTCAGGCTACATAAACAGCTAGTATTCATATAAATGAATATGATAAATGTACTACCCGCCAAGTTCGGGTTTTTTTCAAATACGGCATTGTTTACAGGATTAGCTATTTATCCCTTTGACCTACTGAACTTAATTGAAGTAAAAGACCCCTGACTAAATCTTACCAAATAACTTTTTTTTTCTTATTATTCATTTCGTATCAATTTCATTTTCCTATTGAGACTTTTATCATATATGTACACTTTTTTTTATATTTAGAAAAACCCTCGCTACGTCAAGTATGATGAAAAACCACGTCAAAAAAAAAAAAAACAAGCTAGCATAGTTTCATCACCACCTTTTAGACATCGGGTTTTCTCCAGTCACGATGAACAGTTACACTCTCAATGAGGCTCCATATTTTGGACGTCTATTAGGTTTCAAGATCACTCTTGACCTCAGTTGGAATTCATATATACATTCCATTGTTCAAAAAACTGGAAAATGACTACTTTTCCATACTTTATCTTTACAAGACCCAGATTAGGCAAAAAAAAAAAAAAAAAAAAAAATGGAGTATTATTGCCATATCTAGACTGGAACGGTTCAACCTCAATTTCCAACTTTGCTAAAGTTCAAAATTGTTTACTGGGCCTTGTAAGGGAGGAGACATGTTTCACTCAACAACGTCTCTACCATAAAAAAAAAATAAATAAAATAAAACAGCGTCATAAGCCTGTCTTTACTCTATGGCTATTTCCATAGCAAATATTCAGATGAGATTCATTTTTCTCCACTTGTTCAGACCTTTATAGCTAAGACACATGCTATTTCCAAGGAGTCGAATCATCCTCATTTACTCCGTGTACCAAATGTAAGACGAAAGCTTGACTCAGACTGTGGAACAGACTCCTATGGAACAGACTCCTGCCTGAATGTTTCTATGAACACTACAGTCTTAACTTCAAGTCTAGAGTTAATTGTTATCTATTTTCCTTATCCGTATAATTTCCACTTCTTATCGCTTCCACTTCTTACCGCCTCATCTTCCAATTATACCACACACTTTCTTCATAATAACCGGTTTGATTGTATGCGTTTGTTTTTTCTTTGTTTAATTTCCTGCCTGTACACAGGGCAAATGGAAAAAGATATGAAAAGGACAAACTGAAATAACATGAAAAGAAAAGAATAATTTAATTATTGTCCTGTTTGTAAGTGTAAAAATATACTAGAGAGATAGAATTTGCGATTTATCGATAGTATAATGATTCAATTTTTGTATAGAGTGGCCACTGAAAAACTGAGGGATTTGAAAAAGTTATAACTTGTTCGTTTTCAATCTTTTTTCTTTTTTTTTTTTTTTTTGCAGTTTATAGAGCATCCTTTGGAAATTGAAATGGCTACGTATGATGTCCAACAACGAGTAAAACTCGTTGAGGTTTTCTATTCCATTGAAAGATCAATTATTCAAACTCAGAAAACGAAAGAACGGACCCGACGACGCAGACGACGAATGACACTCGCGGGACCCCGCACCTCTGCTGCAATCCGACAGACGCCTATTACTACCCCGCGTAACTTCGCCGGCAGAACCGCGTGGAGGATGTGCAAACGGCTGACACCGGCAGAAAGGGCTAGGAATGCGCACGGACGACCAAAGTAAACGATGGACGATGGCGCTGCCGCACCGGTGCCGCAAACGCGACCACGAACCCTAAACGCCCGATTTGAAAGAATTGGACCAGTCGGCGATCTTCCGGGAAGCGGTCCTAAGCGTACTGTAAACACTGACGCAGCGGTGGAAGCTGTACTGCAGAGTGTCCTTGAGGATCTATCAGCTTCTACTCGTCGTCACTCTCTTGACCTAGGCATCACCAGAACATCGCTTCAGAAGTTTCTGAAACTGGATTTAAAAATGTTTCTATACAAGATTCAAACGTTCCAAACTTTACTACTCCAAGATACTCATGTGTTTATAAAAAATATTTTTGTTTTATATCATCCAGTCTTTCAGTGGCCACCCTTTATTTGTGTTGTTACTGTATCAAAACAAAAACCGGAAACTAAAGGGCAATTTATGCCATCGCTTTACCGTTAAAATTCTCTAACTTGAATAAAACCATTTCTATTCCAATAGGGTTATCCATTTTCGGATTACTTTTTAATAAACCATTAATTAAAAAAAAATTTCAAGGGATGTAACTCCCGATATATTAACTACTAATTATAGAGACCTCCCCGTTTTCTTAATAAAACATAATAAGAATAAACGTTGAATAAAATTTGATCCACTGCTCTCAACACCAACAGCTGTATTAACATAACTGAGTTGATGCTTTAAAATACAACAGCAATAATAGTAATAACAATAATAATAAAAATAGTGGCGTGTATGCTTGGTGTTAAATAGCGATTTGAATTCACAAAACAGAATATCAGCCATAAACATTTTGGCCTGTGGTACAATACAGTTTCAACATCCTAAACAGGACCATAGCTGACATTAAGCGAATGGATGTCAAAACGAGGCAGCTTCTCACTTGCCACAGCATGCATTATCCTAATGTCGATGTTCATCGTCTGTATGTGTCCAGATTCGAAGAAGACAGAGGATTAATTCAACTAGATCTGTCTTACAAAACTACAGCAATCGGTCTTCAAAGATACTTGGAAACTACAGAAAACTGGATTATGTTTTGTGACTAAGAGCATGAACGAAATAAGAAACTTTAGTAATAAACGAAACCAAGAAATTCAAAAATGGAATTTCAAATGGATGAAGAAGTGCAAATAAACTATAATACACCTACTGCAGCGGAACTTAAAAGAGAAAGCAAATGCAATGGACCAAATGCAGAAACGATAGCACGATAAGCCTCTTCATGGCCAATACACCGCCTGTATCAAACAAATAGACAAATCTCATACCCATCGGTAGTTACCTAGTGCAGGATTAAAATCGAAGGTTTTATTCTTGTTACACAAGACCAATGCTTGCTAACTAGAAATTACCAAGCATACATACTGAAAAATTGGGTTTAACCCGAAATGCAAATTCTCTGACAAATATCCAGAAACAATTGACCATCTCGTATCAGGTTGTACGGTGTTAGCACTCATTGAGTATAAAACTCGGAATGATAGAGTGGGCCAATGTTTGCACTGGAAATATATGTAACTTTTATGGGAATGAAACTGCAAGAAATTGGTATGAACATCACTCAGATCCGGTTACAGAGATCGGCCCTGTAACAATGGATCTTTATAATACACACTGACAGAAAAATCAAAGTTAATCGCCCAGACATCGTATATTAGGAACAACACAAAGAAAATGCGCTATCTTATTGATATGCCAGTCTCTGCAGATTGTAATGTATCTTTGAAGATCTTCGAAAAACTATCAAAATACAAGGATCTTGAAGTGGAAATTTAAAAAATGTGATACATGAGAACATCAATAATTCCAGTTGGAGTTGGAGCACTCGGATTAATTGGAAAAGGTTCCGTTGGACTAATTAAAAGGATTCCTGGTAGCCCATGCCGTAAAGAAATACAAAAAAAAACACACACTCACAAGTACACTCACACCTGACGAAGAGCTTTATCTATGCAAAATGTGTGGGACTGATTTTCCTTTTTTACAAAGTGGAAAATGTCATGAAGCTGTATTTGACCTTACGTCTCTGGTTGTGACCCGGAAGGAAATGTGTGTATTGCATAAATCAAGGAAAATAATAATAATAATAATAATAATAATAATAATAATAAATTAATTTCACGATAAATGTTTTGGAAAATATTTTATAATATAAATACTATAAACAATGATAATGTGTGGAGGTAGTACAATATCAAAGCAATAAAGACAAACTAGCATATTAGACGCACCTCTATTTCTGCAGGGACGATTCGAGAGAAAAGGATTTAGTGTACTTAAGCATGTATAGTTTAAAGCAATCCAACAGTACATTAAAATATTGCAAAAGCAGTTTAGCAGAAAACATTACTGTATATAAAAAGCAAGCTATCAATACATTACAGAATCATTCTAGCTCTAGCAGAAAATACTACTTTATATACAAAGCAAGTTAGCAATACATTACAGAATCATTCTAGCTCTAGCAGAAAATACTACTTTATATACAAAGCAAGTTAGCAATACATTACAGAATCATTTTAGCTCTAGCAGAAAATACTACTTTATATGCAAAGCATGCTATCAATACATGACAGAATCATTTTGCCTCTAGCAGAAAATACTACTTTGTATACAAAGCGAGCTATCAATACATTACAGAATCATTTTAGCTCTAGCAGAAAATACTGCTTTATATAAAAAATTATAAAAGCAAGCTAACAATATAGCTGAAAATAGAGCAAGAAACCACAATAGCGAAAAATCCTATATGCCTTCAGTAAAAAAACAAAAACGAGAAGAAACAAAAAAGACAATCTACTTAATAGAAACGAAGTTATCAATACAGAACATAAACAAAATCAGTTTAACTATAACCGTATTTCCTTTCAGTTTAGTTTTCTTTAGTTTCCAGCTCCTTAATGACAAGAGCGTATCAAGGCATATTTAAAGACGATGAATCAACGGTAGACCTCGTCAGTACTTTTTTGTCCATATTTTTTGCGGAATCTCGACTCCTTAGGAGGGACGGTGGAGTAATGAATAGCAGCCATAATTGAGGTATCGGAGGACTGAGTTCGAGTCCATTACGTTCACTTACGTGCTAATGCCATTGGGAAAGATATGAAGCCTCTTCTTCTCCCCCAGATATGGTTAAATAGCAGGACAGACCGGGTTCTATAGCCTTTTCTACCGCAGAAAGAAATGACAGCCTACTGCGGGAAAATATCTGCCTCGTCAGTGTTGTATCGAAACATAACTGACTGATGGGTCATTTAATGCCAAAATTTAATTTTCTTGAGAGCATTAGTAATTTCATTTTCAAAAATTGCTGAAAAATTTTTTCTAGGAAAATATATTTCTGGTGTTTGTACTATAAAAATGTATTTTTAGACTTTCATAGTCTTTCGACTCCAGTTTGTCGATAGTTGAGACCCTAGCAGGTGCTACCACCCCAGGTCAGGGTTGGCTTAAGAACAACAGCAATTATGAGATGGATCTACTCTCCTCACCTTCACTCCTGATTAGAGGCCTTACTGCCGGATGTAGTTTATCGTCATACCCAGGATAATTTCTTTTACTGCACCTGTAATAATAATAATGGCAACTTAAAAAAACTATTTTTAAAACGTTTCTGAAGCCGTCAAATATTGTATATAGATTAGATAAGTTTGGACACCTGTTTTATCATGTTGGTTAGTAAGCTTAAGAGGAACGCCAGTCTACTAATACTGTGAATTACATCCTCATTTAATTCTCTATTGATGTGACCTTGTGTCACACTGTGCTAATCTTAGTAAATAATTATGAGAGATTAAATTATTTTAGTTACCTGTAATCCCCACCGATGACAGTGATCGGGTTTTGATCACAGGACTTCGAATGCAATTTTTTCAGGAAGCTTCACGAGAAGGATGCTTCACATAAGTCAGTCGTTACGATGTTTACGGACCTTAGTATAAGCCAATGCCAACCGGACAAAAAAGTAAGAAATATGTAAATCTAACAACCAAAAAATCAGCCTTTAATAACCTGGCTTGAACTGAATACCAATCTCCTGCACAGACAGGAAATAATATATCGGCCAGGTCTTTGAAATAGTCACCTATAAAGATTCGCAAACACAGGACTGTACAAAGTAAAAGAAACCACATAACTTGAGGACTTCCAACAGCAGCAATAACTAAAATGAAACCGTATGAAAAGTGTTACTCGAAGAGAAAATAAATATATAGTTAAGATGTTGAGATTTCACACTATTTCAAACAAAAAGTTAGAAAGGAAGCTCACATTGATATTGGAAGGAGCGATAACAGTGGATTTGAAAAACCTATTTTATTGAAAAATTGCTTTATTATTATTATTTTAATTGCTTTTAATTATAAATTTCAACCGACCGCTTCTCGGTCAATGAATTCCGAATATTTCCTTATAAGGAAACGACTAATACTACCATCATTATTACCACAGGGAAAGTATTCATCAATTTAGTTTTAACACAAAATACTCAACTAAAGACAGTGGCGGTTTAGTCTCTTCAAAGTACTCCATTTGGTCCTTACAAATTTATTCGATCATCTTTTCCACTTAAAGTTTCTAAATATCTCTTTAGGGATTCTCATCAGTAGACTAGTAGAGTTCTCCTTCATCTCGTCCACGTTCTTAAATTTCCCTTGCAATGGCGATTTTGGTTTTGGGGAAGGCTCGAAGTTGCGTTGAGTCAAATTTGTAGGAAATCTGACGGATCAGAGTGATGTGATGACTTATCAAGATAACACTGCGCGAGATGTGAAGAATTAGTGTAGGAATCACTGAATGATTTATCACTTCCGACTGGGTAACCCAAGGGGAGAGTGTCTCTTCACGGATGAGCAATCAAATGGTTTTTGCCAAGTTATATCAAGGCCGCACAACCGGCCTGGGAGATATTCCAAATGGCTTCATACTTTCCGGGCTGCTTCCAAAAGATTCCACATTTGACAAGTTCGAGCTGAAGAGGGATTTTTTGTTTTTGTTTTTTACTTTTATCATCAACTCTAGAAATATCACTTCAGGCTCACACACACACACACACACACACACACACACACACACACACACACACATATATATATATATATATATTGGCTCATTTAGATTATTCTGCAACCCTATAATTTTATTGTGAATAAAATCTGTACCAATTAAATAAGAGCTCGGCTTAATTTTCCAAAGATGTGACTGTATCGAATAACATATTTCTTTTACATATGCCCCATTCTGGTGTTAAATGTTTTATTTATCGGAAGCACAATCTGCGTTTTTATTTATTTGTGAACGTCTCTATTTGTTTGTTTGTGTACGCATATGACTGTAGATAATTCCTAAGCCTAGCCCACTTTGGAAACAGGGTCACAAAAACTGAAACACTCAGTGCAAGTCGGACTAAATACTAATTGGATGCGAGAAGAGTTTGCTATCATTCTTCGGTAGTTTTGCGGGGTTTCTTTTATAATAATTACTCTAAAGCAAGATACCTTTAACATGTTAAGATCCAAAGGACGTTAATATCCACCTTTTTAAGTACGCACCTTGTCCTCACTTTTCCCTCTGCACATACACCTGCAGAAAGTGATAAATGTATCAAATAGGTATATGTATAGATATCATTATTTCCGAATGATTTTGTTTCTGTACGTATTTATGGTGGAGTAATGGATAGCGGCCCGGATTGAGGAACCGGAGAGCCGAGTTCGATTTCCAGTCCAATCCATTACATTCACTTACGTGCTAACCCTTGGGAAAGGTATAAATCCTCTTATTCTCTCCCCCTCCCAGCTATGGATAAGTAGCAGGAATTACCGGGATCTATAGCCTTGGATGGCAACTGGTCTACCGCAGAAAGAAATGGCAACCTACTGCGGGAAAAAAATCTGCCTCGTCAGTCATGTGTCGAAAGATCGCCTAAACGTGTATCACGCATGGCACATAACTGACTGACATATTTATGAAATTTTGGACAAACATGGACTTACGTGCACGCAATAAGACCGCGTTTCAAAAGGGCGGTTTTTTTTCCACTGACTCCGCCATTATTTTATTCTTCAATCTTCGGCAATGTTTAAAAAGCGATGGTTACAATTGGAATAAAACCTAAAATATATGAAAGAGAAGTAATACATTTTCGTTGCTCTTGAGAATTTACAACAAAATTATTAAACACTAATTATTCATGGCTCGTCATAATTTCCTATCCCTTGTGACTCTGAGAGGTTTTTCTCCCTTTGCGGTATTTACTCGTTCCTCCACTTGAACGAGATGTGACACAAAGTCGGTTTAATGTGGCGACCCAAGCGCGTACACCCGGGTAGGGACAAAAATTCCCCTCAGTCCCCGTCGGTTGCGCTGGCTTCGAGCACCGATCCCACCCTCTGGTGCAATGGGAGGGCGCGGCTTCGGGCAGCTGTTTCCCAGGGCTTGGGCACCTCTTCAGTATCATTTTCTCAGTTGCCCCTCCGTCCTTATACAGAGAAGCCCCTGAGCGCTCTCTGTCCAAGGACAGAGACGCAACTGAGAGCTGATAAATAATGCGCGTACACCCCTCCAAGGACACATTTTTCTCCCTTTGCTAAGCACTCCCATTCCACTATTCATTAACACAAACTCCTCAGGCTCGCTGCCTTCCCCAATCTCTCTTGCCCTCAATATGCCACGTGAGGGTTTATTTTACCAAGCCCTCCTTCCTCAATATGTGTCCAGGGAATTTCAATTGTCTTTTCCTGAATCTGAGTAAAAGTGTTCTTTCCGTTGCCATTTTCTTTCCGACTTCCTCGTTGCCTACTCGCTTTGTCTTTGGAATTTTCAAGACTACACTTTTCTCCTCATCCATATGGAGATTGTCTAACATCCACTATCATATAAGAGGATAGATATTACTCAGCTGCCTATCACTCATTAAAAAATTTAATTTAGCATTTTTTTATTTCAATGTTCCATAATCTTCAGTGTTTCTTGTCTGTGCATAATTACAACCGACGCTTGCGTTTTTATCTCCCCCTCTCCTTCCTACATATATATAATTCCATCAAGAAAAACATTACTTGAGCCTGATTATATCCTTCCAGAGGATGGAACAGAATTTTCCGCTTTGTCATTTATTTCCCTGACTAGTGACAATGTAACCTACTTTTAGATCTATAGTAAAAGTCGGCCTTATCTTGACAGAATTTAGCAGGTACTATGTTTAAGAATGATCGGAAGCAGTGAGAGAAAAAAAAAGTTGTTGGTTTCTTTTCTTTAATTTTTATTATTATCAATTTATATTTATTTATTTATATTTTATTTATTTATTTATTTATATCTATTTATTTATTTAAATTTTATTTATTTATTATTTACATTTTATTTATTTATTTTTTATTTACATTTATTTATTTATATTTTATTAGTTTATTATTTATTTATATTTATTTATTTATATTTTATTTATTTATTATTTATATCTATTTATTTACATTTTATTTATTTATTATTTATTTACATTTATTTATTTATATTTAATTTATTTATTTATTATTTATTTATATTTATTTATTTATATCTTATTTATTTATTATTTGTATTTATTTACTTATATTTTATTTATTTCTATGCATTTATTTAAATTTTATTTATTTATTTATTAGTTACATTTTATTTATTTAATTTTATTTATGTTTATTTATTTATATTTTATTTATTTATTATTTATTTATATTTTATTTATTTATTATTTATTTATATTTTATTTATTTAATTATTATTTATATTTATTTTTTTATATTTTATTTATTTATATTTATTTATTTATCATTAGTATTTATTCAGTGAAAATTTCTGCTCTAATTTCTGTTAAGGGCTGTAACATATCGATTCACATTCTAGTGTTATCGGTTGTGATGCCAAAATCAGTCAGGCACAGAAAATTGACGACAAAAAAAAATAGAACACAGAATGTACATAAGAATAACGAAAGTTGACTTCAGAAACGAAGCAGTCTTACGAGATAGGAATAAATCTGGACGACTATCACATATCTTTACTCCTACTTGGTAGTGAATGCGAACAAACTCCCCACGGGTGAAGAAGAGACTTAAAACGACATGTGGTTCCACAGACAAATGTTGAGAATAGCCTGCGACAGATAATGAAGTTTTAAGGAGAATAGAAAATACAAGGAGCTAACAGAATCAGCTGAAATTTATAGGCCACATAATGAGGAAAGAGAGCCTAGAGAAATTAACACTCACAGGACATACTGAAGGCAAAGCAAGGCAAGGATACAAGCAACCTAGTTAACGTGTTTGAGCGAATGGCCAGCAGAACAAGGACAAATAGGGGTAATCAGAGATAACCTTACTTCGAGCAATAAAAGACTGGAAGTTGTAGAGAGCCATGATCTCCCACGTCCTGAAACTATATGCAATATTCAAGAAAAATAATTTAAGATTGTCCGTGATCATAGAGCTTTGTTTTTGATCTGTTGTCTGATCTTGTTGGCGTGGTGTACGCGTGTTGCCCAAACCCCGTCACTAAGATACAAACATTTCGATTTTTACTCTGACTTCAGACTACAAATTGAAATAAAAATATACTTTCGTGTATAAAATGATAAAATTATTTGTGAATTCTACTTAAAACTTCATGATTTAGATTTTTTTATGTATCAATATTGAAGCAAAAAGTTAAAAACAATCTTCTTTTATGTGCCGTGTCCTTTCAGGACGTAGGCAATCGTGGTCCTCCACCTCCTCCTGTCCCTTGTAGCTCTTAATAATTTTTGTCTTTTTGTTATTTCTCCCAGAACCTGTTCTGCCATCCACTTGCTTAAACCCGTTGTGTTACGCATTGCTTTCCTCTGTCCCTCTTTCCTTCGATTCGTCCTGTGAGTATCAGATTTTCCAACCCCTCCTTTCTCATTACGTGTTCAAGAAATTTCCGCTGCTTCTTCCTGATGTTAAGTATAAGTTTCCTCTTTGTTTCCATTATCTTCAAACACTGTTATTTTTTTAATTCCACATGGTGTCTGCTACTCCATTTTCTGGCTTCTTGCTTTCAAGTCAACTTTGATCTTCAAAAATCTATCAGGTCATCCCATAAGTTCTGTCTGAATTTTCAATAAAGAAAACAAGTGACGAAATCTTACATTTAATTACAGATTCAATCAACAATGTATTTTACCCTGATTATCTATGACATCCTTCCATCTATTAACAAGCTTACTAATTCCATTACTGTAAAATTCTTTTGGCTTTGATTCGAAGAACTCACGAATGTTAGTTTTAACCTCTTCCTGTGTTACAAAAGCCGTTTCTTCCAAATTATTCTGTAAGCTACGAAACAAATGGTAGTCTGAAGGAGCAAGATCGGGAGAATAAGGTGGATGAGGAATTTTCTCCCAACCAAGTTCTTCGATCTTTTCTGACGTGATTCTTACTGTGTCGGGTCGCGCATTGTCCTGATGAAACATCACCTCTTTTCGATTCACTAGAGCAGGTCTTTTTTCCTCAAAGCTTGGTTCAAACGCTCTAATTGCTGACAGTATATTTGAGCATTAATTGTTGCATTAGGTGCTAAGAATTCAAAGTGGATTATTTCTTGGAAATCCCACCAGATTGAAAGAAGAACCTTTTGCCCATGAAGTTCCCTTCTCGGCTGTGGTTGGGGTCCTTCCCCTTTACCAAGCCACTGTCTACGACGCTTAACATTTCGATAAAAGATCCATTTTTCGTCACAAGTCTATCCAAAAAAGGTGAAACAATTTGGCGAGAATGGAGAGAAGAGCAGATGTCAACTCGGGATTTGAGGTTGTTTTCAGACAATTCATGAGGCACCCATTTTCCAAGTTTAGGAACTTTTTCAAGTTGTTGAAGATGACGATGAACAGTTGTATCATTTGAACTGAGAACCACTGCCAATTGCTCAACTGATAAAGCAGGATTTTCTTCAATGGCTGCTTCAAGAAGTTTTTCATCAAACTCAACTGGACGTCCGGTTCGATCTTCATTTCCAAGGGTGAAATCTCCACCTCTGAATTTTGCAAACCATCTTCTGCAAGTTCTTTCATTCACACATTCCTCTCCATAAACTGAGTGAATGTTTCTAGCCGCTTCGGCTGCTGAGTTTCCTTTCTTGAATTCATAAAGCATTATGTGCCTCAAATGATTCTTGGGTACTTCCATGTTAGCAGGGTTTTAATCAAACAAAATTTAATTTTATTGTTGTCTGAAATAAAATTTGATCAGTTTAAATGCATCTAAGCATAAAAATAATGTTCAGCTCCGTAAGACATTATAAAATACTCTTTAAATTTCGTTCATTTTAACAAAAAATTAAAATTCGGAAAGAACTTATGGGATGACCTGATAAATGTAATGTTAATCGTTATCTTCTGTCTTCTTAATTCCTGCTCTTTTATTGTTCTCTCTCCTTAATATTTTTCTCATATTTTCCTACACATCATAGTGGCTTTATTGCCTTCCTGGGGTGGGGGGAAATGATTGTATGACTGAAAAAGACGGGGGACAAGGTCATGACATACCGTATATATTCCCGTATACACCTTTGAAGACCTAATTTTGAAGCTAATTTGAATACACTAAATGGATATATAGTGTGGTCAATAGCAATTTTATATTTAGTGTATGATACGATCCCCTTTACATTAGCTTCAAAATTAGGTGTTCAAAAGTTGCATGATACGCGAGTATATACGATAGAAAATAGAAATTCATTTATCACTTCGTGTGCCTTTCTCCCAGACACTCGCAGAATATATCAACATAATGTAACCAATTCATTTTGATTTGACCGCCCAAGCGGCTAAATACGAGATACAAATCTAAATAACCCTGAATAATAATTAATTTAAAAATCAAACTAGTCAATTATATCGAAGGGACGAAGGTCTGTCAATTCTGTGGCAAAAATTAATTTGGTAATTCAAGTACCTCTTCGTTTCACAAAGAAAACAATTTTTATTAAAACAAACTTCGTGTCTGGAAAGACAAGCAATCTCAAATTGAAATAGCGATCACGAAACCCCTAAGTACAGTCAATTTTCTTTTTCGAAATTTCTGTTATAAATAAAGTCGCCACTTGACTTGAAGTAAGCAATAAATTCCACTATTTTGATAATCTTTGAGCAAATCATTAAAATCAGTCGCTTGATTTAACAAGAATGAAAATAGGACTCACTTAAATGTTGCACGCCAACTCGCAACTTGTCAAATATACTATTTAAACCTAACCCTTCTATAAATATCTGTTTGTGTCAAATAACTTTTTTGATAGGAAACTGGTAATCTAAAGAAATAAAGCATTATCAAATTGTATTATTTTAAACTTACACAAACAATTGGTGTCAGTTTCAAACATTTTAACAAGTTAAATATCCATAATTACTAAACTTAGCCGCGAAAAAAGCACCCGGTGAGTTTCAAAAACGATATACATTAGTAATGTTCTGTTCAACTAATTAGTAAACCATTACCACGGGAAAGTGTCATCCACAATTATTTACTAAATATCAAAATATTTACAATACAATACTTCCGTAATCTTAAGGGCCCCGGTAAGTAAGTCTATTGAAGAAGAGGATTCATACCTTTCCCAAGGGTATTAGCACGTAAGTGAATGTAATAAATGTCACCCAATACAAAGTTCAAGAGGCACTCAAGGTAAAATGTTACAGTCGAAATGCTAATGACTAGTGAGATGTGAAATATGACTGGAATAGAAATTGATAGGAATTAGCGATTATGAGGATATGGATAGATAACAATTGACTTGAAGAGATCAAGATTAAAGTGTTCAGCGGGGTGCACACACGGGAGTCTGTTCCACAAAGTGACAGTTCTTGGTAAAATCCTGTCAGTGTAGAACTTTTTTACTAACCTTGAAACACGGAGGAAATGATGGTTATTCGACGGTGTAGATGGAGCGTAGCGTGTTCTAGGTGTAGAGATTTGTACCGATGGAAAAAAAAGAACTCTGAACATTTTTCGTAGAAATAACGATAGAGTCGCGATAGGCTTGCAGCGTCGGGTCTGCCGGGGTGAGGCTGCAAAGTGAAAAATAAGTCTCACCTCACAAAATTCAGTTAGCGCCTCTTGCACCGCCGCTGTGATCACCACTCCCCTCTATCACACAGTTATGGTCCATGGTGATATTCAAAGCAGAATAGTACAATGGCTTGTCGGTTCCGTTTGAATCAATGATGTTGAAGTTACTCCCTCCCTCATCTCAGAGGTGGATTTACCTTCTTCTAGCCCAGGGGTGGCTATTTAGTGGCTCGCGAGCCACATGTGGCTCTTTAACCTTTAATATTCGTTTAATATATATTGGCTGAACTCCCTTTTTCATCACAGTTGATATAAAAGGTAAATAAAAAAAAAGTTTTATACTTATTTACAGGGTATGAATTGAGACCCCATTGGATAAAAACGTAAGTTTGATGTTAATATGGATATAACAAAAACGTATGTATAAATTTTGTTCATGCCTTGCAGCTCTCAAACATCTGAACTTATATGTATCTTATATTAAGCAAGTCTAGCCACCTCTGTTCTAGCCCCTGCCTAAAGAGGCATGGCTTACAAGTCAGCAGGTGGTTTGAATTTAGCTGTGGGTGAAGAGTTGGATTCACATCTTTCCCAATGATTTTAACACGTAAAACTTTTAACTGCGTGTTCATTATGTCTGTACTTTGATGTATCAGTTATTAGTTACGTTTTGGTAGGGGGTAGGAATGTATTTTTCAATGAAATCTAACATCCATTAAAAGCATGTCGTCTGGATACATATATAATGAACACGAAGACACCCCTTGTCTAGTGAAAGTGGATTTGTCTGTAACCTTGGAAACGTGAATTATGATTTTAGCTGTGTCTTTAAAAGCCAGTAATTTTAAAAGTTACTCCACAATTCGCTTGAGGATGAAATGGAACTAATGTCTTTAACTTAATTACAAAATTAAATTCGGGGCTTTTAGCTTCCATTTTTGAAACATGGTTAGAACTGTGTAGCGAAAAAAACCATATTTTAAATCAATTAATTTATAATATTAATGCTCTGTAAATTTACATTAAGCACTATTTTGTAAAATAAAATATCTATAAGAACACCAGATTATATATCTTACTGTTCTTTCTTTTTTTGTTTATTTATATATATATATATATATATATATATATATATATATATATATATATATGCTACAAGTACATTTGGGAAGCTTTGCCATCAACTATGGAATGAGAGAAGTGTCAATTTGGAAACCAAAATACGGCTTTATAGAGCAGACGTTTTCATCACACTGTTGTACGGTTCAGAATCGTAGGCCATATATATGTCTCATATCAATCAGCTGGATGTCTTCCATAAAAGTTGTTTCCGCGCGATCTATTGATGATAGGGTGTCCAATGCCGATCTCGCAAAATGCAACATTGATGGAATTGAGACTTTCCTGGTTCGGTTACAATTTTCAATTGCTCATTTCAAATTAAAAAAAAAAGTACTTTTCTCAAATTACAGTGTTTCAAAATAAAATTGTCCGTGTTTTCAAATTTACTCCTAGAGGCCGTAGCACAACATATCATACTATTTGTGAATTAGGCCGAATTCGTGAGCAAATTAAAAACATTTCGGACCGGATCCTAAAATTTTGGATTCCCAAATTTTCATTATTGCGATTGTTTTTGGCAATTTTTTACGTGATTTTTTTTGTGATAAATTTTTGGTACGATAACAATTTTTATAACTTGGAAATAAATTTGGGAATACTGGAAATTAACTGCGAAATCCAGCGAAAGTCACCCAGGAAATAAAAATAATTGTTTGTATGGAAAGTAAGGACCTACGTACATCAAATTGTCTTCAAATTAAGTGGCGACAGAAGAATTATCGTTGAAGTTTTAAAAGGTAAGTTTAAATATTAACGCAATACTTAAACGCAGTGATCAATTTTGATTTCTCTAATTAATTGTCTATTGCATCTGCTCCTCCCTACCTATTGTGATGAAGTCCCAATCAAGATCCCTGCGCAGGAGCTACCTTAAATGCCGCTCGATAGGTCGGTTTTTAAGCTAGTATATATATATATATATATATATATATATATATATATATATATATATATATATATATATGTGTGTGTGTGTGTGTGATGATCCGTTGGTATATAATCCAAGTGAATCCTATTAATATAATAAATAATATTAAAAACGTATTCACAGAGAGCTCATTGTTTTATTCAAGCAGAGCATATAAATTACATACAATAGGAATTAAAATTACATCAAGATAATTATCATTTCACCTCACAAATTAAAAATAATCTGGGTGATTTTCCAACCCATCATGTTAAGAAAAAATAAATTTTATTTTTTCTTATTAACATGATGGGTTTAAAATCCTCCAGATTATTTTTAATTTGTGAGGTGAAATGATAATAATCTTGATGTAATCTTAATTGTATATTATATATATATATATATATATATATATATATATATATATATATATATATATATATATATATATATATATATATATATATATGAAATGGACTAAGCCCAATAAATATTTTAGTATATTTTCTGTTTATATATTATTTTTATCATTACAAATATTTAAGTAAATGTTCTGTTTATAATAAACAGTATTAGCAATAGCCTGACGTGATATACCATTTAGCTATAGAGGAAGAGTCTGGTTATATGACGGTTCCGTTTAGGATACAGGTTCGAATCCTGTTGGAGGAAACATATTTGCTATGAAATTTTTCGGGTATTCAGGCTGGTAAATGTTCTTAATACTATTTATTATAAACCGAGCATTTACTTAAATATTTGTATCTACAAAAGTAACGTATAAACAGGAAATATATTAAAATACTTGTCGGACTTAATCCATTTCATAATCTATGATGTCATTTGTTTACGTTATGATATGAGCGTTTAAGAGAAATCATGGGAAATTTGTTGTTTAAAAACAACAATTTGAACTTGTCAACCTCTCGCTTCATCTGTAGCTAAATGGTATAGCAGCTCAGGCTGTATGTCAGTTCCGTGCAGGATACAGGTTCGAATCCTGTCAGAGACATATTTTCTGTGAAATGTTTTTAATACTGTTTATTATAAACATAGCATTTGCTTAAATATTTGTATCTATAAAAATAACGTAGAAACACACACACGCATATATATATATATATATATTTCAATGTTGGAGTTACAGATTTTAGATGCCACTGTCAAGTCAGATATGTTTTACTTCCAAGGGCTTTCTCATCCATTCTATTCTCTCACAACAGAGACATTTTTTCAAGGCATGTCGACAGAAATGAGTTCATATAGAAGCTGGTTCATGCCTTTCCTAAAAAGATCATTGGTGAAAATATGAATACAGGCAGTACCCGACACTAATTCGATTCATTCTTTTCTTTTCTATCTATCTATCTATCTATCTATCTATCTATGTTATATAGATATGTGTTTATTTGTGTACGTTTGGTGTATTTTGCTTTTAAAATGCACCTTTGCTATTCAAGTATTGGAAAACTTTCCACTCTAACCTTTACTTTTTGTCATTTTAAACATGGTAATTAGCGGATATCAAATCCCTGTAGTTATATACGTCCGCCTTCCAAAGTTGCTGTTGTATTGTGATCTATTCCTTCCCAACGGAAAATACCTTCTTGCTGACTATCGCTGGTGAATCACAATATGACCTACACACAATTAAAACACGAATTATTTCCCCACTTTTTTTTGTCTGTGCGGTACGGACATGACACATGAAGAAATCTGACACTAGTGACTATTTCAATTCTCTCTCTCTCTTTCTCGTTTTATGTGCCAAACCCTGTCCTGACATGGTTCTCCACAATATTTTTTTGCTTTAACTAATAGACTTGCTTCTTTACGACCCTTCTTTATGATACTCGCTCTGCTGTCTCCTAAATACTTGTATATGTTGCGTTTTTTGTTTTTGTTTTTGTTTTTTGGTTTTTTTTTAAGCATTTCACCCCAAGCAAGGCGGGAAGCCACTAGGATGCAAGGGGGTTACAGAAAGTTTAGAGCAAGAGCAGATAGGAGTGATAGAAGAAAGGATAAGGGTAGTGGATAGATCAAGGCAATTAGAGATGTCGATTGACATTACACTTGAATAGCTGGAGATTATAGCTCACAGGGAAACAGGAATAGGGAAGGGAGTTCCACAGGCGAGAGGTGCGAGACATGAAGCTATTAGAGTAGAAGAGACTGCTACATTTAGGAGTTTCGACAGTGAAGGGGTGAGAGCGGGATGCCAGCCTCGTAAGGCGCTGGAACTCATGACGTCTGAGAACCAGCGAATGCAGCTCATCGGAGCAATTTCCATGAAAGTATTTGTAGAACGGACAGAGGGAGGCGACGGCGCGTCTGTGAGAAAGTGACTGTAGACGAGACGCCAGGGCAGGGCCAACCATATTGCATATCCACTTCTGGAGCCTATCAAGAACCCTGAGGCAAACAGAAGGGGCTCTAGACCATATATGGCAGCAATACTCCATGCAAGGGCGAATTGCGTATTTATTAAGAAAAAACAAAACAAAAAAACAACAGAGAATCAATAAATTTGTGCTTTTCAAATAAATATAATAACCCGGTAATTTACCAATTTTTTAGAAGAGGAAACATTTTGAATAGCACAAAACCAGATCAATAAGCAAGGCATTTCTGTAATTAATTTATGCTTTTCTCCGTCTTATTTTGTTAACTTTTAAACAAGATATCATGGTTGTAAAATGATAAAATGTAACAAACTTAAAATTGAAAAACTCTAGGAAAAATTCATCAAAAAATAAGTCCGGAGTCTTTTAGAAGATTCTAGTTTGAGGATTTTCTGACACCACCTGTTATTTTTACTTATTCTTAAACCAGCAGTCATTTACCTGTTAGTGGGATCTAGAATACATTGACCATTGACTGCATCTCATGTGGTGGAACCCACACTACCTCCACAAAAGAAGCCACTTTATGAGGTGATACTCAAGTTTAACAGGGTCGATGTCTACAATGAACTCAACGGTATAGATCACCAATGCTTACCTATAGACAAGTATAAACACAATTAATGTTTAGCTATAGACTCAAGTATAAACACAGTTAGTGTTTTCCCATTGACTCAAGTATAAACGCGACCAATGCTTACCTATAGACTCAAGTATAAACACAACCAATGTTTAGCTATAGACTCAAGTATAAACACGGTTAGTGTTTTCCCATTGATTCAAGTATAAACGCGACCAATGCTTACCTATAGACTCAAGTATAAACACAACCAATGTTTAACTATAGACTCAAGTATAAACACGGTTAGTGTTTTCCCATTGACTCAAGTATAAACGCGACCAATGCTTACCTTATAGACTCAAGTATAAACACAACCAATGTTTACCTATAGACTCAAGTATAAAAACCTATGAACACCAATAATGTCTGCCTGCGGACTCGAGTATAAATATCTATAAGGACTACCTATGGATTCAAGGATTCAAACAGTGTTTATTAATTACTGTCTAAAAACTAAATGCTAAAAATCAAGGTCTGCCAAAATATTTCCCTTATAAGTCTTCTAGGGAGTTCCCAATTTTAAAATAAACCCTTAATGCACTGTTTCCCAACCACTGTTTCTCTGGGCCGCATTTTCGGAATTAAAATTTGCTCGCGTCTCACCAAATGGAACTCCCGATGAAAAGGCGCAAGCAACCCTACAGCAAAGAAGATCCAGAGAGGCATTTAAAGGAAGATAACCACGGATTCGAAGTCAGAACATTATCATTGATAACTCTCTCCTCCAATTTGCATACCATAGTTACTATATTCTTAATAATTGACACTATGCAAAAATATCACAATGATAAAATTGGTCAGTAATTTTTCATAACTAATTATACTGGGATTTGTGCATGTAATTACAAATAATCCATAATAATATTTGAAATTTTTGGCATATCATTTTGTTGAAACTGTTTCTAAATCGTTGATTTTCTTTTAATCATTCCGCCTCACCGGCTACATTTTTCCGCTACACCTATGAGGTGTGCCGCACCGGTTAGGAACCACTACTCTAATGGATAAGTTTTTTTTTTATTGTTTGTATGATTGATCATAAGATGATCAGCTAAGCAATACGATATGTAGGGAAATCGATCAAATAAAATATTAGTTACAAGCAGGAGAGTCCGGCGTTGCCCGAGGATGTAACAGTAAGAGATAGATCAAGTATCGACCATCATAAAGACTGAAAAATAAAATTGACAAAGATTATTGTTTAAGGTTGACGGACACGCATATCTTAATTAGTTTTTTTTTTTTTACAAACCCAAACACAAACAAAAACATTGTTTTCAATCGTTATGAGTCTACCGATTGAATAGAATTTTATTATAAACAATTCTCTTGTAAATGGAATTTGTAAACCATTCTGAATGTAAAAATAAAGAAAAAAGTGTGAAAGACAATAAGAAACACTACCTGCCAAAAAAAAAAATGAAGTTTTGTTGAAATCGGTTGAAAAATGTAGGAAATCCGATCTCATATATAAACGAACACACACACAAACAACCAACCTGGGTTTTATAATAAGTATAACTCGATATTAATAAATATAACTCGATATGAGTTGTCCCCCTTTCATTAATGCCTCTTAATCGTGTTTTTAAATTGATTTCGTGCAAAAGCAATTGTTTTTCCAATTTGTGGCGCTGTCAGAACCACCGCAAGGTAATTTTACGTAGTCCTGTGAAGTTTTGTTGAAATCGGTTGAAAAATGTAGGAAATCCGATCCAATATATAAACGTACACACACACACACACACACACACACACACACACACACACACACACACACACACACACACACAATCTGCGTTTTATAATAAGTAAGATTCTTTCAGAAACCTAAACAGATGTACATATCAATTTTACCAACAGTGTCTCTGCCGTATATTTGGTATTTATTTATTTTTCTCACTCGCATTTATATTTATATGTGCCGTATATTTACTGTTTTTTTTTGGGTTTTTTTTTTAAGCATTCAACCCTAAGCAAGCCGGGAAGCCACTATCACTCAAAGGGTTTCAGAGTAGAAGCGTGAACAAAGAGGAGTAATAGAGGATGAAGAGACGGTTAGGGGATAGATCGGGGCATCTGGAGACGTCGATTGACGTTACATTTGAATAGTTGGAGATTATAGTTATCAGGAAAACAAGAAATGGGGAGGGAGTTCCACAGGCGAGAAGTACGAGTGATGAAGCTATTGGAGTAGAAGAGACGGTTACATTTAACAGTTTCGACAGTGAAATTGTGAGAACGAAATGCCAGCTTAGTTGAACGCTTAAATTCATGAATTCCGGGAACCAGCGAAAGCATCTCATCGGTACTTATTTTTTCTCATTCACATTTATATATATATATATATATATATATATATATATATGAAGAAATATAGTTTTGAGTTATGCTATATTTATGAGATAATGTGCTCAATATCAGAGACAGAGCGTATGCAAATATAAAAGTGAACATTGAAGTCAACACTCATAGGCGACACACTGTTTCATGCTAGACGCAATCGCCAGGCCATGTGTGTTGGGTTTTTCTGGACTATTTATATATTGGGGTCAGTGGTGCATTGTGAGTAGTCCATTCTAACGGTTATTTTGGCGGGAGTGGTTTGTTTATTTATTTATTTGGGTTAATTTATTTTACTTGTTTTTTATTTTATTTATTTTTATGTATTCTTTTTAATTTTCGATTTGTTAGTATTGTAGTAATTTTTTTAAGATGAGTTCTGGTCGTTTATTTAGTAGTTTCTTTTGGTCTGGGAAGGTAATTATAGCGTTCTTTTCGTCCAATTTTTGGATTGATTGGTATAGTACATTCTCAATAGGAGTAAATAGGTTCGCCTATCGTACAGTTCACACTCCTCCCTAGTCTTTTGAACAGGAGTAGAGGTTTACTCATTGTTTCCTGTTTAGGATTGGGTTTCTGGTTCCTTCTAATGTCTCTGCCTAAGCTTTGAAATTTTATTTACTATCTATTTATATTTTCCTCAATAGGAGTAGATAAGTCCGACTATCATTCATTTCCTACTCCTCCCCGTTCTTTTGAACAGGTGAAGAGGTTTGTCTCTTATTTTTTTTGTTTAGAATTGGGTTTCTGGTTCCTTCTAAAGCATTTTAATTCTCTTTCACTTCTAGTAGACCCCTCAATTGCGTCTTAGTGGCATTATCGCCTTGCTTAGCGTGAAAAAAAAGTTATAAACACGACACATGTCTGTTTATAGACACAACTATAAAAACTTATAATGTTTTATCTGTAGACTCAAGTATAAACAGAAAACCAATTCCGACATTAAATAATTCAACGGGAGCTGATATGTCGTCAAATCTACAAACCCAACCCAACTGGTAGCGAATTGCGACTAGAATCCAATAAATAGAAAGTTTTTTTTTCAATGCACACACACACTACAATGTATTCTGATTTTTAATAATACTGTGGTTTCAGTTGTGTTTTGGTTTTTCAATGCTTTACATCATTTTGCAAATTTTCGAAACTGTTCCAAGTTCTGCAATGATGATGGTTACAATGATAACTTTCATATTTCACATGTTCAGATCGTGGCTAAAGTTTAGCTTTTCATTTACTGAATAAACATTGATGCTCATTATCAGACAGACATGATTTTCTTTGCTTACAATAGTTACTTCTGATTATCCGGACTGAATTGGATATCTTTTTAAAAGTCCCATATAGTCCTAATTTTTTCTTTATCTACGATAGTTTTGAATGAGGGCTTATACCATTAGTCTAAAGGAAAAATTCAATAGTTATTCTATGTTCCCAGTGACTCACGGTTCACCTACACTCCTATCTATTTTTGAGATCATTTTCTGCATTTGTTCTATTAATAAGGATTTAATTTATAAATCACCACAAGCAACATTTCCTATTATTAATTATAGATTTACGTTATTCACATCACCATCCTATTTTGTCAATATCGTTTACTTTATTGCTTGGCTACAAACAATTTCTTGAATTTAACTGCATTCCTATAGTAAAACCATTAGCAATGCATTTGCACTATACATATAATATCACAGTTCTCTCAATAAAATTTGGGCAAAAGCTGCCTAGACCTCACTTTCTTGTCTCGATGGAATCCAAATGAGTCTCCATTTCCTTATGGGTGACAAATTATTTTCTACTATTTCTTCGAATCATTGCCCAGTGGAACCGACTACCAACAGCTTCCCTGGTCATGACAATCTTAACCTGTTTAAGTCTAGGGCTAACCGTTATCTTCCCCACACATAAACTGTGCCGCTTATTCTGTGATCCTCTACCTTGAGTGGCTCCCGGGCTTATACAGGGTGAGCCTCACTGTAAAAAAAAGATTGCATCAATTTTTGACCATTGACAGTTCCTTCTTCATGATTTTCAATGCATTTGCATAGAAAATTATTAAGAATGCGTTTGTATTATTCATATATTATCCTTGTTCTGACAATAATGCTTGCATTAATTTCTAACCGCTGACAATTCCATTCTTCCTGATTTTCAATGCACCTTTACAATGAAATTATTAACAATGCATCTATATTATTCATATAAGAGCCCAATTCTGTCAATAATATCTGCATTAATTTCTATCACCTGACATACGTATTCTTCATAGAAAAATTATAAGCAATTTGTTTTTGTATTCAAAACGAATCAGTACGAAATGGTGCCTGGTCACTTTACTGTGGCACAATAGCTTCGAAGACGATTACTTCTGTAGTGATCTTGATCCTCACTAGCGTCCTGTGCATTCAGTATTGTGCAAACCACCCTTTTAAAAGTCCTTTCCTTCCAATAGGTAGGCGATCGGGGTTTTCCACGACGTGCTGTCTTTTGCTACTCTTTCCAACCTTTATTATCCCCTTTTGTATTTGTTCCGCTACTTAGTCACTTAAATTCGTTAAGTAGGTTACTCGCTGTTTTCTCTTGATTCTCTTACCCTCAGAACGCCATGTGGGTGTTAAATTCTCAAGACCCTCTTTCCTCATTATATGTCCAAAATATTTCAGTTGACTCTTTTAGCATCAGTTTTCTTCCGTTTCCTATTCTCCATAAAAATTCCTCGTTGCTCACAAGTTCTTTAAATGGTATTCTCAGCATTTGTCGGTAAAACCATATTTCTATCGCTTCAAGTCTCTTCTTCATCTGTGAGGAGATTACTCAGAAATAAAATTTGCTTTTATTTTTTTTTTTAATCGGTATCACCCCATGCAAGGCAGTAAAGCCACTAAGACACAAGGTGTTACATGGTATAGAAGAATTAGAAACGGAAAAGTTAATAATGAGCGGGAAGAGGAAAAAGTAATCAGGATGACAGTAATTTTCGAAAAAGGGGTTGAGTATTGTGTGAGAAGTTTATTATTATTATTAATCGAGTTCACCCCAAGCAAGATAGTAAAGTCTCTAAGACACAAGGGGTTACTGGGTGTGGAAGAATTAGTAAACAGAAACATTATTAAGGAGCGAAAAAAAAAAGAAGAGTAATTAGGAGTACAGTAGATAGCGAATGACATTGTATTTAAATTTTAGAAAATTAAATTTGGCTGGAATCTCAATCTCCGTACTTCATTTTTGTCACCTGGTTAATATTAATAAATATTTTTTCATACTGATTTCATCGGTACCCTTTCGTTTGACTTTGTTTTACCTACTCTACTTTATAAACTATATGAAACATACGTAGACGCTTTTCCCTAATTATATAATAATAATAATGGACTCTCCCATCGGTTTCGACGTATGAGGATCTGGTAGCTTATTGATTCGGTTATGAAAGTTTGTGCGATAATCTTAAGTGGCATTGAAGACCCACTAGTGATTTACAAAGAACGCCACATATGGAGCAAGTTTGAGGATTGTCAGAGGAGATCACTGTTAGATTGGCTGAACTTTTAGATCTTGCTCTCGCTTCTTGAAGAGGATTCAGACAAGCAGATTGAATATTGCCGAGACCACTAAAACACGTTGATCTCCGTTCTACGCGCTCCAAGGCTAAGCGCTCAAGGGTGTTATGTGGTATATTGACTGCTGACAAGTTGCTTTTCAGCTTGTCTTTGTATCTTAGACATGGGCGTCCTACATTCCTGTAGCCCTGATCTAACTGGCTGTACATTAGGATCTTATATGGAATAAGGATATATTTTTATATATCAAGAACAATATTTGGAAAAAAAATGTATGACAAAGTGGAAAAAATTTTCTTGTGGCGCGTTTCGTCCTTTAGGATTTTATCGGATTAAATTTGTTACGTGTTTGCTACGACACAGGCGCGAGAACGAGGCGTGGTGGGAATCTTAAATTAAAAAAATTATTTTTTTTAATTTAAAATTCCTAGCATCCCCCGTTCGTGCCCATATGTAGTCCGATGAAGTTAAACTTTTTCCACTTTGTCATACATTTTTCACCAATATATATATATATATATATATATATATATATATATATATATATATATATATATATGACTGTGGGTAAATCAAAAAGGAATGAAAAAACATTTATTTTATGTTACACAAGAAATATCTATTGTTTAACAATCTCCTTCCTTGTCAGAAAACGGAGTTCCCGGTTGAATATCACATGCCCCGAATTATACTGTGAAAATCTCTGATCAAAATTCCATTAAAATACCCACATCTCAGACAACTGATTTGGCCTGACTTTGCGTACGAAAATTTCCCACAATTGTTACACACACACACACACACACACACACACACGGGGACGCGCGCACACACACACATACATGGTATTTATTTAGTTGGTAGTTTTATAAAATTTGTGGACTTTAGCGCTCAGTCTATTTCTCTCTCTCTCTCTATCTTTCTCTCTCTCTCTGTCTCTCTCTATATATATCTATGCATATGTATAGAGAGAGAGAGAGAGAAAGAAAGAGAGGGAGGGATAGAGATCGAACTAATTGGCCTAATAAACAAGGCAAAGTCATTTAGTTTACATTCACTTGCATACACGTACGCACACATATCGAAGTAATTAACCTAGTTAATAAGTTAGTACACACCCACTTTATATATATATATATATATATATATATATATACGAGGTCAATTGCTTCCCCAAAATCAAATGTATATTTAACTATCCCTTCGTTCTACCCCAGGGTACACTGTAGCGAACGAAAGAATGTGAAGTATTACTGGATGCCCACCCACGGTTTGATTTGCCCAAAAGAACTGCTGACCTGATCGGCCTGAACTTCCGAGGGGCCAACCGTGACGGATTAGGGTAGGGCAACATGAAGGATCTTTCTGTCGGTCAGTAAGTGCAGAAAAACGAAAAAAACAACGACGCCGATAAGTCGAGTGTAAAAATAGACATTTGGGTTCAGTCAGCGCGAAACCTGCTGGAAGATGTTTGCTGATAGTTGTTCAAGTCTCGCAAAACTTCGAAAGTTTGGCTTACCCGACAACCATCATGGCGATTTTTATTTGCACATTTTTTTTTTTTTTTGCTTTTTAAATTTTTTTTTTTGCTTTTTAAATTTTTTTTTTTGCTTTTTAAATTTTTTTTTTTGTTTTTTAAATTTTTTTTTTGCTTTTTAAATTTTTTTTTTTTTGCTTTTTAATTTTTTTTTTTTTTTTGCTTTTTAAATTTTTTTTTTTTTGCTTTTTAAATTTTTTTTTTTTTTTGCTTTTTAAATTTTTTTTTTGCTTTTTTGTAAATAAATATTTAGTGAAACTATTCTTGTAGGAATGTTTGGTTTATATGCCAAATAGAAAATATCGTTTCCGATGGCTTGTTCGGAATTTGATCTTTACTCACGTCGATAACAGCACTCCGAGTTTATCACTACAGTGATATCTTCATCCGCCATTTCGCTTTACAGTTACACAGTTTCAGATAACCGCTGTCAATGTCAATATATAAACAATTCTTTTTTTAAATCCTCTCAGCTCAACCAAGGCCGTATAATCACTAAGACGTAGGGGGTTACGGAGTGTGAAAGAATATAAGAAGAGAAACGTTATTAACCCTAGAACACTAACCATCAATTAAAGTCACACCAATACTAACCATGGGTATATCATACCCGATTTTGAAAATATCAAAAAAAAAAAAAAAAAAAAAAATTAAAATTAAATCTTTATTTGAAATATTTTAAATGCAGGCACTTCAAACTTTGTACTTTGAGTTAATATTAATAAGAACTGAAAAACATATTATTTAGGTAAGAAAATCAGCTACTGAAAATTGTAATTAAAATAGGAAAATTTGCGCTGGGTACTATATACCCATGGTTAGTGTTCTAGAGTTAAGGATCGAGAGTAATAAAAGAACAGAAATCAAGACGACAGAAGATAACGATTGACAGAACATACATTTTTGAGGCTCAAAGTTGACTGGAAAGCAAGAATCCGGAAGAAAGTTCCACGAGCGAGAAAACAAGCTGTTATTAGGTTGGTGCAAATATAATGACGTAATAATGTCGTTTTTTGGCGTATTTTTTAACGTCAAAAAACGACATTCTTACGTCATTATTTTTGCACCAACCTAATAGCATGCGACTAACGGTTACATCTAGACATTTTAATTATAAAATTATGGGATCTTTCTGCCAATCTAGTCCCTTCGCTTAAATTCGTAAAGTCTAGTTTCCATAGAGAAAAATTCACCCGAACAATTACCATGAAAGAATTTATAGAAAAGGCATAGGGAAGCTACATGACGACGGTGAGAAGGTGTCTGAAGCAGAGTTGCCAGGCCAGGACCAACAATATTGCAGATTCTTCTTTAGACTTTATTGAGGATCTCAAAATATATAGCAGAAGCATCAGACCATCTGTGACATCAATATTCGAAGCATGGAGGCATGGTAGACTTATAAATATGTAAGATAGATTCGGACAAGAAAGATTGTCTAGCACGACACAGAAAACCAACTTGTCTAGCATCGGACATAGCAGTTGATGCTATATAATATTTCTACTTTATGTCAGCTGAAAATGTTAGCATGAGAAGGCGCAATGTGTCACCTCCTGGATGTTAGCATCAGTCATACTGATGGAAGGCAGAAATAATTCTCTCAGATGATTAATAGAGAAGTTTCGTTTTGGTGGGGGGTTAAAATTAACAAGCCATTCCTTGCCTCGGTTAAGAACAGATTGTTTCAAATGTTTTACTTGATAATTGTCCTAAAATACAAGAGTAGTGATGCTGGTGATTAGTATAAACCAAAATAGAAACCGTAAAGTGATGTTTTGGATGAAAATATGAAAGTTCTTGACTTAGTAATGCAAGAAAAACCGTATGCTCAGGTTGCAAGTATCATGAATCATGATTAAATGAATCATTTGTTACTCACATATGTATAAGTACCTCCAAAGAGTTGCTAAAACATGAATATACATGATGAAAAAACCCTAAAGCTTAATAAAAACAAAGCTTTATCGTTAAAATATTTGTTATTACTAAGAGGAAATATCAATTTAGTTTTTAATCTTTTTTAGTTCCTTCAAAATTTTTTTTTTTAGTACCTTCAAAATTTTTTTTTTTTTTTAGTACCTTCAAAATTTTTTTTTTTTTTTAGTACCTTCACAAATTGTGTTTAAAGTCATGGAGTCAATAAATTTCTGGAGTCAACTATCTGAATCGATAAATTAGTATGGAAAATTTGAGCGTCTTTTTGCTGTGAAAAACACATTGATTTGGAAATTCTTGCAAAAATTAGATAATTGTTAGATTTTAATGAAACTTTCAGGACTTATTTAGGAAAAATGAAATTATTTTTAAACGTTTCTTTTTAGAAAATCTTGGTAAAAATATTTTTCTACATCTGTCACCCATCAATGCACAGACGAATGGTAGATCTATAAGTGTTCAAGATTTTGATGAGAAAAAATTTCTAGCAAAATACAGAGAACCAATTTTCCTGAAATGGTTTCTCGTTGCATTCTCTACAGTTCTGAATTCAGAATAATTCTTCTCTTACACTGACTGACACTGAAACTAGAGAGTTCCATCTACTTTGCCCTTTAGCCTATTTTTCCCTTTTTCAAGGGCAATAGTGCAAAAAAATAACCGGAATTTAAACTTGTCTCACCGATTCCACTTTTTGCGCCGATAACCTATATGCTACCTGCACATAGCCGATAACCTATATGCTACCCGCACATCCCACGAACTGCATATCCCGTAGAGATCGAAGTCACTATCTTCGCTTACGATTGGTTTCAGCGAGACTAGTTTACGTGTTCTCGCTCTACCCAAGCACCCCAAAGCTGTATATCTTGGAGAAGAAACGGGGACGTAAAATGGTGATGTACCGTTTGAAAAAGATGTTTCCTGTTCGTTAGCTTCAATTTTATCATTTTCAAAATAGATAGATAGATAGATAGATAGATAGATAGATAGATAGATATGAAAAGGACTGGGATAGATAGATAGATAGATAGATAGAAAGAAAGAAAGAAAGAAAGAAAGAAAGAAAGAAAGAAAGAAAGAAAGAAAGAAGAGAAAAATTCTAAAGTGAGAGGTACCCAGATCGGAGTCCTCGCTATCTCCCTGTGAAACCATAAAAATATATGGGCCAGTCCCCAGCGGGTAATGTTTTGGTTGAAACCATTAAAATCACATGGGTGGGGAAGGGCTGCTCTAAATAGGGCGGGGACTCTTTTACAGCTATCCGTTCGTAACCACGAACGCGGCAATAATCAATTCCTGTCGAAGAAAGACCTGAAACCCAAAGTATAAACATAAACAAATGAGATTAAGGTTTTACATATTTTTTCTGCTGTCAAGGAATTTAAGCAGTGTAGGTAGATGTATGCGACGTAGTAAATTGCAGTGTTTAGTGCGAACATTTGTATTAATCTTGACCCGATGCGTTGTGTAGGATTCTGTGTGTGTGTGTGAACAAATGCGTGAGTGCCTGTGTGTAAACAGTGTTAAATGTTTGAGTGAAAAAAGTTTTATGTTGTATTTGTCGTTTAGCGTAAAGGGCGTATTGTACGTGATGCTATGTGTCGTGTCATTTTTTGTAGTCTCCCCACGTCATTGTTTATGTGTAGCGTTGAAGAGGTGTATATTTGAAGCCATGTGTCTTGTGTAAAGAAAAAAAAAAAGTTGTTTAGACATTTTCTTTACATTGACAGACATATGCGATTCGTTGATTTGTGTAGTGTTTACGTATCGATAATTTAAACTTTGACTTAGACAGAACTTTATTTTGCATTTGTAATTCGTAGTTTTACATTTACTATGGGCAATAAAAGTAAAGGACAAAATCTACGCGGAAAAAAAATAAGATGCTGGAAAATTGTGTTGCGTTAGTCTTGTAAATGCGAAGGGCATGCTAACCTTGAAAATTAGCATATGGAATCTAGTTTTGTTATTTTCATTTTATTTTTGGTTCGGACACACAACGCGTGTCGTCATTGGAGACTCAGTTAGTTAAGTGCCATGCGTGATACACGCTTAGGCGATCATGTATCTTTCGATACATGATTGACGACGCAGATTTTTCCCGCAGTACGTTGCCATTTCTTTGTGGTAGACGAGTTGCCATCCAAGGTTATAGCTAGGGGGGGGGAGAAGAAATTGATTCATACCTTTCCCAAGGATATTAACACGTAATTGAATGTAATGGATTCGACTGGAATTCGAACTCTGCTCTCCGATTCCTCAATCCGAGCTGCTATCCATTACTCCACCGTGCGTATACTTTTCTATGGTAGGGGCTTTTTTTTGCGTTCACTTTCACACAAGTGACTTTGGAATAGGTTAAATGATAGGGTAGACTGGGTTCTATAGCTTTGGATGGTAGCAAGTCTAAAGAAGCTAAACTCTGAATTGCTAACCGTACAGAAAGCAACGAGAAATCGCTTCACTATATATCCCAAGAAAGCATGATAATTCACGGATTATTATAGATAAATCTGTGGAGAGTCATAATCGCTTACGTCATGAAGTCACGTGATACTACAAGAAAAATGGTACGATGTGTAGGCTGAGCTAATTTTTACTTTATGTTTTAGAACCATTGGGCATGTGGCCGAGTGGTTAGAACGTTCACTTTCTGACTATGACATCCGGGTTCGAATCTCACCATATATCTGAAAGCCATACCACCGGTTCACCCTTGAGAGTAAAATTGGGTGGACGAAACTCCTTGGTAGCTGTCGATGGTTAGCACAAAGACAAGTTATCATGACCGAGTGTTTGAGACTGTTGATCAAGCTAGATAACACGCTCTCTCCCAGAAACAGTAACTAAGGTCTGCTCAGCATAGTTATAACATAAACCACAGGTGGGGTCTGTGGGTTTTGAACAAACACAAATATGCCTAATAAGGAGTCTGCACCAGGGATTGGCCTACTAGCCCCCACGGCATCTTCGGAGACGAGTGGTTATTCTTTTAATACTAACCAAAAGTTTTCATCTAAGGATGAAATCTTCCCATACAATCGAGTACCTTATTGACAGCATAAAAACGCAGGGACATATTGGACACATCCCGATTCTATTAATACATTTTCAGGGGGGGGAAAAGTCTATTTAAACGTGTAACGTTTAAAGCGAGCAATCAGTACATTACAAAAATCGCTCTAGCTATAACAAAAATATAACTGTATATAAAAAGCAACTTAAAAAGCCGGCCATTAATCAACGTCGAACCTGATCAGCAGTGACGACCTTAGTGTTACTGGCACGCTGAACTTCGTCGCCCTTACAAGTATAATATTTTAACATTTTCATAAGGGGAAAAACTGAAAATGTAGAATAACGAGTTTATTCCAATATACAATACAAGCTAAAAAAAAAAAACATTCACTATCCTAACTAAAATATTTTTTCTAGCCTTTAGATCTGCAATTTTTTTCATGGCACTTTCTACACCTATCGTCTTTACAAAATCATTTTCTATTGACAAAATTGCCAAATAATTTAATCTGTTGAGTTATGGACAGCCGCAAGTGTGCTTTTATAAGCTTTAGTTTTTGGAAGATCCCAAACACATCACACGACGGCAAGATGGCGCCCTCGGTCTTGATGGCGCCCCAGGCAACTGCCTGACTTTCTAGTACTATGAGCCAGCCCTGCTAGTCAGCACTTAGATAGGTGACCATTTCAGTATACTATGTCCTGTAATCTTGGGTGTGCGGATGGTGTAATGGATAATAGCTCGGAATTGTTAATTGGAAAACCGAGTTCCAATTTCAATTGTGTTAGTCATATTCATTTACGTGCAAATACCCTTGGGAAAAGTATGAATCCAACACTTTTCTCCCATCTATTAATTTGTATCTCTAAATAATTAATATCGTAAAAAAGGAAAAGAAATTCTTATAATCTAAAAAATATTTTCTGACTTTAAATAACCTGCAAAATCGTAGAAAATGAATCAATCAATGAAACAATTGAACTTAACGCAAGAAATCACAATAGTGAAAATACCCGACAAAGAAGAAACAAGGCAGAAAGCTTTTTTTATGAAAAGCAAGTTATTGCTACATTTGAACATAAACCAAAACATAGTTTCCTTTTAGTTACTTCCCTTTGTTTTGCCCATTTGATTAATGATAGAAGAGTGTTGAGGAATATTTAGGTATGATGAATCAGCTGGCCTCGACGAATTTCGTCGGTACTCTGTCATGATAATACCGTTTACAGTCTCAATAATAATAATAATAATAATAATGCCAATATGTAACGATGCCAATATACATAACTACAAAATCAATTTATGGTTGGAAAGCAGACGTTTAAAAATCAAAGACAGAGGCATTTATAATAGCTGCACAAGACCAAATCTTATTCATCAAGCAAAGTTATTGAAAATGATACAGACCCAATATGTATATTGTGCGAAGAGGCTATTGACAACGTAGTGTCAGTTTGTCCAGTCCTGACATCTAAGTAGTACAAAAACAACTTGTTAACACATATTAGTATTATGAAGGAAATGTTAGTATTACAGATGCTGGAAATGGTATGAACATCATTCTGAACAATCATAGAAGACCATGGAGTCGTTATTCTTTTAGACTTTACCATTTACACTGGCTGAGCTATAAAAGCTAATAGAACAGACATTGGGATTAAAAAATAATAATAAAAATTCCATCGCATATATACGTCAGTGACATCAGATAAAATATATATACAGTAATATTATCCAAATTTTCTAACAGCATAATTGCCCATCCTACATTATGTTTAATATCTAAACTCTACTAAACTAATTGAGTTACTTTTTTTTCTAGGTTTTCAGATAAGACATTCAGACATCCTGATAGCATTTGTTGTAAGACTCACTGAAAAACTGTTTAAGTTATTCAGCAAGAAAAAGAACAGGTTAAAATCGTCTTGTGTCAGGCCCACTATGTCTTCTCAAATGAGCAATGGTGAGTGGAAAAAATCACTCAGGCCTTCAGTAATGATACCAACATTCATATTATGGCTTCCATCTTCAAAATCCATTCAAGAACCATCAAGAGAACTACGATTAACTTTATAATATAGAGGAAAACTGGATCAGGAGGTCACTTCAGGAAGAGGGATCATCATTTCAACTTAGAGCTAAATACATTCATATTGCTCAAAAAAGAGTTTACTAGTGTTATAAAAACCCCGGAGAATTCCAGTAAGATGTCTTTAATCATTTCTAAGATACAACGGTCCAGAGCTTAATCTGACAATTGGACAATTTCGCTGTTACACCCGGTATATGTTAAAAATATGACAGAATATATAAATATAAGCATCTTGAGATTGAAATTGAAAAAAAAAATGTGCCAACTTAAAATGTATGCGATAGCTATTATAATCGGAGCCCTAGGTACCATAAAAAAACTAGATAAAAGCATATTAACAAGATTTCTGTTTACAAGATATTCAAAACATTCTACTATGTGAAACTGCTCATCTGTTCAGGAGAAAATATAAATAATGTATGTTTTAAGTATTATTTGATATCCGAATTTGTGCAAACAAAATGCATATATTTATTACTTTGCCTGAGTCTACGTTTCGTTCGAATATTTGGGAAGTATTTTAAAATAGAATGAACACGCAGTGGACTAGTGAAAGAAATATTTCAAAAGCTAAGCAAGGTACTGAGAAACGGAAAATAAAACCACATAAGAAACAAAGGGAAAAGTGCTGGATCGTGAGGTGATATCCATCCCCTTATATGGCAATGACAATCTCCTCACGGATGAGGAAAAAATTGTAGGCAGCAGAAATGTGGTTCTATAGAAGGATACTGAAAGTTCCATGGATGGATTAAGTAAGCAACAATGAAGTCTTAAAGAAAATGGCAACAGAAGAAACACTTAGACTCAGGAAAAAGCAGCCGAAATTTCTTGGGTACATTAATGACGAAGAAGGGCTTAGAAAACTTAACCCATACGGGTCATATTGAGTGACAAGAGAGGCACTTACCTGATGAACTCGTGCGAATGGATGATGAAACAAGAGCAGGGGCCATAGGAAAAAGAGAAAATCTGCTTAGAGCCATACGAAATAGGAAGTTGTGGAGAGCCACGAATACCTATGTCCTGAAGGGACGAGGCACATAGAAGAAAATGAATGAATTTTACTAAACCAGAAAAGAAAGTGCTACTACTATAAATGATTTTCCAAGCGTAGCTTAGATGTGGCACAAGGCCGAAAGTATGGGGCACCCAGTGAGGATCGAACTCACTTTTCAGTAGTAACTGATCTAGCAAGACAAGGTTGCTAACCGTTACACCACGCATCATCACTAAAACTACTACTGCCACTATTACTACTAGTATTACTACTAATAATAATGTTTTATTATTATGGAACTGAACTATAAAGAGCTAACCGCTTGATGTACGTACAGAATGTCATTATTCGTATATAAAAGGCACAGGAAATTTTGGGCCATTTCTTTGTGTCATCAAATACAGTATTTCATTTCATTGATTCAGCTGAAATTATTTACCGATATAATTCTCGATTTGATTAAGCGCCTTGCCGTGGAGTAATGGTTAATAAGCTAATCTATCAGATTGAAGTGCGTTCGCTTGTCATCGGTTTAAGAGAAATTGAATAAATGCAGTAAAGTCGGGCAATGAAGTAACACTTACATTTAAATTTTGCACTCAAATGTTGTTTTTTTTATTTTAATTTTTTTTTTATTGCGGTCCATGAATGTCACCACTCCCTCGAATATCTCTAGTTATTTTCTGCACTAATTAGATTTTGTGTGGGAAAAATTGATGACTAAACTAAATTGGTAGGATTTTCCTTTTATTTTAAGTTAAAATGTGATATGCTTTATTATTTCCGACCTGTATACTCGTCGTTTTTTTTATTCACAATGATTCATTTGCTAAACTCGGATCTGTTTTTTGATTTACGAAGAATACCCTCAATCCACCTTCCATTTTCAGGGGAGATAACTCGCATCAGTTAATATCTGTCTTATCCTGAATAACAGCGAAAGGACACTTATCCACTTCCACCAATTGAGTACAGACATTGGGTTTAAATCTCCAAAATTAATTACTGGATTGTCCAAGAGACAGGATCAACTTAAAACAGTTTCCTGGCAATTGAGAGTTTGATTCTGGTAGTCATATATTCTGGGTTAATGAAAGACACAGAGTAATGACACAAAAAGAAAAGACATGAGTATTAACTAATGGAAAATATCCCCTAAGCATGGAAAGCGAGAAGTGAACAATCTAACCACGGGAATTGGAATAAAAGATTATCGATCACGATAACAGACGCCTACAAAAGGCATGAAAGTACAACGTCCAGAACTAGTATTTTTATTTTTATTGTTTCAATTACATTTTTTTTTTCGTCTTCTTCTTTGGCTTTTTATCATTATATATTCTCCGGCATTAAAGTTTAGCTGCGGGACTTGAGAACAAAAAAGACGGAACGAACTTTTGTTCCATAATACGAGAGCCCCTGAAATTAGCAAGCTCTGAAACATAACGGCTAAAAAAAAAGCCATAGGAATAAAGATATATTTCTTCATTCTTATATTGCCCCGCCCGCTTTTGTTCTTCTCTTTATCTCTGTGCGCGCATACATACACGTGCATATATATATATATATATATATATATATATATATATATATATATATATATATATATATAAAGAGATAGTTAAAGATCAAATGCAGATCAGATTTTATTAAAGCTTCGTCAGAGATGGAGAAAAATCTCTGACGAAGCTTTTAATAAAAGTGAAACATGTTAGATTGACATACGTTTCCTATTTGTTCTTTATTTTCACACACACACACACACACACACACACACACACATATATATATATATATATCCTATTTGCTCTTTATTTTGTTTATATATATATATATATATATATATATATATATATATCCTATTTGTTTCTTTATTTTGTATATATATATATATATATATATATATATATGTATATATCCTATTTGGTCTTTATTTTGTCATATATATATATATATATATATATATATATATATATATATATATATATATATATATATATATTTGTATATATATATGTATGTATATATAAATTTAAAAGAAAAACAGACCACTTTAACGTACCATTATAATAATTTATTTCACCTGAGCCCTTTTAAAGGACGCCGGATTATCAGATAGCACTTCCAAAAATGAAATGAAACGAAAAATTATAAAATTCAATTCATTTGTTAGCCTTGTATGAAGATCTTTGTAGTCATTCATACTTTGTCAAAGCTTACAGAGAAGACCAATGTGTACTACGCCCGAACCTCCGACCGGGGTTGGGAGGCATAATAGGGGATAAGGGCAGTGTTTTGTGACCATCGCTGTTTTATTAACATTTGCTTTTTTTCTGTTTGGCTCTTTTTCTTTTGTCCAAAACCGTGAATTTGTTTTGCTCATGTCAAGTCTCGAAAAACACTATATAAAATTTGCTTTTTTTCTACTAAGTTCTTTTTTTCTTTCGTCTAAAATCGTGAATTTCTTTTGCACATACTAAGTCTCGAAAAAACACTATATAGTATTTGTTTTTTTCTACTGGGGGCTTTTTTTTTCGTCCGAAACGAAAAAAATTGTTTTACCTATGCCAAATCTCGAAAAATTATGACGTGTCTCTAATTTGCATTTAGATACAATGTATTTATTTTCAGTTTTTCTAGTTGAATTGTTCGCCTATATTGCATATGATCCATTATTGTCCATAATTAGTTTACAATAAATTTTGTATTTCATATGAATCCTACCTTAGGAAAACTGAGATCTAGTAAAAAGGGGGATCCGTAAAATAGATTCGTGGGGCTATATCATAGATTCGGTGTATGTCAAAGATTCGATGGGAGCATGAGATCCTTGGAATGGTTCTGCTTACAGATAAATCACATTCAGAGTTGTCCTTCCCCTAGTCTGATTGCTAACCGTGGCTACAGAGTCCTGACTTCCCTACTATTTACCCATAGTTGGAGGTTCTGAATTCAGTTTTTCTTCTCCTAGACGGGATGCCACGCAAGGCTATAGAACTCAGTAAGTCCTGCTATTTGCCCACAGCTGGTTGGGGGGGGGGGAGAGCAGGTGGATTCATACCTTACGGCCACATAACGTTGAAACACCGGTTCTCGTACGATCCTCGAAGTTAAGTAACGTCGGGCCTGGTTAGTAACTAGATGGGTGATCGCTTGGGGATACCAGTTGCTGTTAGCCTAAATATGCGAGTGGTGTAGTGGATGATGGCTCGGAATTTTTTAATCGGAGAGCCGAATTCTAATTCCCGTTAGGTTTGTTATATTCATTTACGCGCAAATACCATTGCGAAAAATATGAATCCACTTCTTCTCCCCTAGTATGGGTTAACTAGTAAAACTTGTATCACTGTACCATTATAATCTCAAAAAGAATTCTTACAATTTAAAAATATTTTCTGGCTTCAAAGAACCTGCAAACGGTTGGCAAGACCTAAAAATCGAATCATTGTTGAGAAATTTAACGTTTTGACATGTCATGAAAAGAAAAAATATAACGGATATTAACACCATATTTAGAAGAATTGTCAAAAATCTGTATTACACAAAAACTTTATAGACATTGCCTATATGCAGTAAAAAAAGAACCTTGGCTCGCAATGGTCTCTCATAAGTAATGTTCAAGCAGATATCAGGTAACCATATCAACGCTATTATATATCTGTAAGGTTTTCTTTATGATTTGTTGGAGACGGAGACAGACTTTTTAAAAAAACAAATATACTTTTTTCCATCATCGTCTGCCATAGTGAATTCCAAAACCAGTCAATGGACAAAGTCCAAATGGAATGCCGACAAGGAGATAACGCGCTGTAGTCATGTGTCCTCGACTTGAATAAACAAATCGTAGTGTGCGGCTCCATTATATCATTGGAGGTAATACATTTAAAAGTATAAGTTTAACTAGATTGCCGAAGAAAGCAAATAACCTTGACTGAGGAACAAAGATCTAGACATAGTGTCACTTTACTGGATTATTTGTTGAACTCATATCTATTAATGTATTGCACCTATAAGCATGTGTATGTGCGTAGGGATATTTGTTCAATTGCACGCACGTTTTAATATCTATCTATCTATCTATCTATCTATCTATCTATCTATCTATCTACACACACACACACACACACACACACACACACATATATATATATATATATATATATATATATATATATACATGACAAATTAGAAAAAGACTTCGTGTAATGCGTTTCGAACTTAGAACTTCATCGGACTATTTTATTACGTTGATGCGACTACGCATGCGCACGAACGAGAGACACCGGGGATTTTAAATTAAAAAACAAATAAAGATGATGGAAACAATAAGAAAAATAATCTAAATGAAAATGGTGTAGATTATATACCCCCAAAACAGATATTAAAAATCTTCCTAATTAAAAATTCCAAGCGGCTCTTGTTCGTGCGAATTAACATAAACAAATCTAATTCGATAAAGTCCTAAGGAACGAAACGTATCAAACGAAAACTATTTTCACATTGTCATATATCTTTAATCTTGATATACACAAATTTATATATCATTATTCTGTTTATCGTCATTTTTTATAGATACAAACATTTAAGTAAATGCTCTGTTTATAAAATGACGTTGAATGTAAAATTTTATTCTACATTCAACATCATCACTTGATAAGACACTGGAGGTGTTGAAACAAAATAGCTATTTTTGTAGTGATTTTCTAACATATTTATGTTATAATTTTTAAATAAATAATAATGTCTGCTCTACTCTATATTGAGCACTCTTTTAAGAATAGTAATTGCTGGTTATTGGAATTTATTCCGTATACATCAATCCTATACTTGATATATATATATATATATATATATATATATATATATATATATATATATATATATATATATATATAATACTTTTTTACAAAATTTGTGGGCAGGTTCCTCACGCCAAAACAAGGATAAAAGTCCATATAAACAAAATCCGTCGTTATAGCTATTAAATTTAAAGTAAGTTTACTGCAAATGGCGCTGTGTTGCCATGTAGACTACGTTACACTTGTTATTCGTGTATATTCGTAGTTAGTCCGTGTTCAACATTTAAGGTGAGTGGTAGTGAGTTAACTGAGAAGTGTTTCGTTTAACAATGACAGGATATTCATATCATAAGTAGGTAGATATGATTTTTATATACGGCTACACGAATGGTAATCGATGCGAGGCTGCACGGCTGAATCAGATTGCGTCTCCAGACTAAAGGTAGCTTGTCTGCGAATGTGGAAGGATCCTGATGTGGGGGCCAAAGTCGGGACCACAGAAGTAAAACACGGAACACGGATTAGATGTAAGAAAGATATATTAACAACAGGTTACAGAGATAGTGTAAGCGGAGCTTACTATATGTTAGTGTCCAATACTGGTAGTCGTACGCGACTGTCACTGTCTCTCTATCTCCCTGTGTCACTCTCTGTCACTCTGTCACTATCTAGAGTGCTATGTCGCCTACTTAATATAGGCCTGGAAGAGTCTATTGTGTAGGTAGTTTCCGGTCTCACAATACCCACCTTCCAAAGAGTTTTCTTTTTGAAAAGGAGAGAAAAAATAAAACTGTTAATACTTGTTCCTCTTGGGATTTACATCGAGCGGTTGAGTAAATTTCCTTTTCCTTCCTGGGCGTCGCACTTCAGGAGAGACTTGAGGCATGTCGAGATCGAAGTAGAGATCTTGATGCGTGAGCCACAGCTTTTCGCGAATCATCTGGCAGTTTATGTAAACTGCAAGCACCAATGCCATACGAGCTTGCATCACTGGCGACTATGATGTCGAGACTAGGGTCGTAATGGGTGAGGGAGAGGTCCGAAGTAAGAGTTTTCTTGATCTTCTCGAATGCGTCTTGGCATTCCGGGGTCCATGACCATGGTTTATCCTTTTTTAAGAGTTGGCTGAGAGGCCCTCTCAAATTTTGCCTGTTCTTAATGAACCCCTGGTAAAAGTTAGCTAGGCCGAGGAAGCTTTTTAACGTTTGAACGTTATCTGGGACCGGCATGTTTCTGATCGCGTTGGCTCGTATTTGATTGGACTTCTTTTTTACGTAGACCGTAGGTGCTGGCCACTCGCTGAAATCTGTTTTTGACAGCTTGTTCGAGTCTATCTAACTCTTTGTTGATTTGCTCTAGAGCAGCGAAAGGGACATTCCGTTTCTTTTTGAATACCGGTTGTGCACCGTCCTTCACCTTGAACTTAGCTATCATTTTAGTATATTTCCCAAGGCCGCCAGAAAAAAACCTGGGGCAATTGTTGTTCCTTTTTTAGATTTACCAAATTGGACGTTGTACTTTGTATCTTGCGACAAAATGTACTCATTGGGCAATTCCAAAGATTGAATTTTTCTATCCAATCAGTTCCAAATAAGTTGTCTGAAGTTTTTAATACGTAGGCTTTGAGCTTTTTGGTAACTCCATTTAGTACTACTGTAAGTATTATCTCGCCTAAAATGTTAATCTTTTCGCCAGTTACGGATTTTGCTGTTTTATCCGTTTTTAATAAGGTCGGCTTGTTCAATTTTCGCCAAGTATGCCAGTTAATGTTTGAAAGATTGGAACCCGAGTCAAGCTAGAATTTAATGGACTTATTGAAAATATCCACAGTTACATATTTTCTTAAATTCCTATCGACAATATTGTCAGATTGAGCTTGCCTAATTTTATTTTTGGGTTTCTCGTTCTGTTGGCGTATCAGCACGAAGTTAATGTATGACCACTTTTATTGTAATTTTTGCAATATTTTTGTTCTTAACTGGACAGAATTTCATCCAATGCCATTTACCACAATGGTAACATGGTCCGGGCGGTTTCTTAAACCTATTTGGGATTTGGTTACTGCGTAATTTAGGACATGAGATTTGCCTTTTGTCTTTTTGAGGAGAATAGGAGGTAGACTTGCTTCTTATTTTATTAATCTGAGCCACACCTGATTCCTCGATAGTGTTTGAGTCACGCTTTACAGATATTACTCTTTGACAGTCCTCTGCCAGTTTTTGGAGAGTCAATATTTGTTCGTTCTCAAGCTTGGTCAGTACCCGTCGTCTGACTTCGGCGTCTTCTGCTGATACTAGACCATGTGCGAAAATCAAGCACTTGAAATCATCGGCAGTCAGTTCGGCTAGTTTAAAATCATTACAGAGCTTGTTTACCGATGCTGCAAACGTTAGAAAATCTTGCTGGTTGTCTTTGACTGTGTTCAGGCATTTCCAACGTTTGTAGAACAAGGTTGTGTTAGGCCCGAATAGTTCTGATAGGAGCTTAATAGTCTCTGAAAAATCCAAGTCAGTCGTTTTCTTGGGTAGTATGAAGTCTACGAACCTACTATGTCCTGTAGTTTCTAGTTTTCTCAATAGTAGACGTACCTTTTTTTTACTGGGCCATTGTTCACAGTCTACGTTGAAAATATCTTCGTAGCGCATGTAAAATGCCTCGAACGTTTTGCCGTTCTCTGGTACGTATTCAAAGGTTTCTATTGAATTGTAGATTGTACTCTGGGAGAATATTGTATCTTTTTCAGAGTTTGAGCCTTTTAATGCATTTACGAGTAATTCTTTAAGTTGTTTCTGTTGTAGTTCAGCATTCTGAAGCGTAATTTGTTGGAATTCCCTTTGTTGTTTATGTAATTCCAAAAATAGTTGTTGTTGTCTTTCTTCTGATTTTTGTTGCTGATCCAAATTTAGTTTTAACATTTGGGCAATTACTTTTTGCAAATCTTCCATATTTAGGCAGACAAATGACAGCGATTTTTTTTTGCTTTGAAACACGTGTACTAAGAGGAGGTACACAAAAAATCTTGGATAGATTTTTGTTCCCTTTTTTTTTCTTTTACAGAAAAAAATATGGACAGACAATAGTTAAACTAAACTAATTATGTGTGTTTATCTTTTTTCCCGTAAAACACGGAACACGGATTAGATGTAAGAAAGATATATTAACAACAGGTTACAGAGATAGTGTAAGCGGAGCTTACTATATGTTAGTGTCCAATACTGGTAGTCGTACGCGGCTGTCACTGTCCCTCTATCACTCTATGTCACTCTCTGTCACTCTACGTCACTCTCTAGAGTGCTATGTCGCCTACTTAATATAGGCCTGGAAGAGTCTATTGTGTAGGTAGTTTCCGGTCTCACAATAAATCCAATTGAAATTAAGTAAACAAAACTTGCCTAAATAATTCAATGAAACACGTCTTAAGAAAAACATGCTGCCAAAATATATGCAATATATATATATATATATATATATATATATATATATATATATATATATATGCGTGTGTATGTGTGTGTGTGTGTGTGAGTAAATTTTGATGAGAATCCAACGAAATTGTTTATATATATATTTATATATATATATATATGTGTGTGTGTGTGTGTATATGTGTGTGTGTGTATAAGAGGTCCTGTATATTAAACATCTTATTCCCACTATCAACCTCACCATATTTAATAGTGGGGATGGTGTTTTGAAGGCTTAAAAAATAGAATGACGCTCGCTCGAATTCTAACATCTTAAACAGTTAAGCATGAAGAGAAATTAGCAACAACTAAAATACACCCCGCCATCTTGAAAATAGCTAAAGAAGTAACCGAAAGCGCTTGGAACAATGGACAATATGGACATTTTTTACCCTCCCTTAATCGCACTAAACAGAAAAATGTAAGAATGTTGGAAAAAATTAACAAAAAATTCATCAAATTTTCTTTATCTTTCGTATTTAACGAAAAGTGTTTAAAAGAAAGTATGCTGGCCAAATACCCACACAAACATATATTTTAATATATTTATTGTTTATACGTTATTTTTATAGATACAAATATTTACCGGAGTTAACTCCTCCTTAATTGTCCAAATTGTACACTAGGGGACGCTCTCCCTAAACTATAAATACTGGGCGATTTCTTGCATCGTTCTCTTTTTCATTTCTCCATTTTCAGCGAACACATCTACAATGTAAGCTCTCGCAGAAGATTGCGTCTTTCCATTTGTGGGAGACGCTATGAGCATCATCCACAAATGCACGTACGTACGAACATTCACCAAAATACAAACTCTTTACGGTCACACACAAACACAAAAGTTAATGTCTATGTCCATAGTAAATTTTGTTGTTTAATACATATATTTGTTGATATATATATATCGGTCTTGTTGGTTTTCGTCTTCGGTTGGACTCAACTTGAGTCCGCCATGTTCGTGTAGTGGACCTTCTTCCTAATTTAACAACACGTAAACCCCCGGTCCGCTACATATTTAACTAAATGCTCTGTTTATAATAAACAGTATCAACATTTACTGAACTAAATGCCTCAGAAATTTCATAGAAAATGTGTGTCCTCCGACAGGAATTGAACCTGTATCTTACACACGGAAATGTCAATTAATAATTTTAAACTACAAATTTCAGCTACCTTGGTTTCAACCTTTCGGTATTGTCAGTATTTTCCAACACTTTAATTTATAAGCACTATATTATTTTGAAAAAATAAATAAACAAACGCACGACGTTGGGTTAGCGAAATAGATTGATCTACTAATGTTTTAAATTTAAAAGCTGTACAAGTAAAATTTTTATCTTTATTCTTTTTTTCACATGTGTATTGAGCACATTTTAATACTACTGTTTTCTGGTCTTATCCAACTCTGATCATTAACTCTTTCAGTATTATATATATATATATATATATATATATATAGATAGATAGATAGATAGATATGGATACAGAAAAAAATAAATCTTAACCGATACGTTTCGTGCTCTGAGGGACTTTACAAAGGCATTGTTTTTATTTATATTGTCTTTTTACAGAAATACATCATGTGCATTAAGTAAATAAAAGCGAAATATGTTAGATTCGTAAACGTTTCCTATTTGTCCTTTATTCTATCATTCTGATCCATATTTTATCCCAATTCAATTTATATATATATATATATATATATATATATATATATATATATTTCTGCATGTGTGTACATTGAGGATTCTGGTTCTATATATGATCAATTATTATGAAATTATATAAATCTCCTAATTATCAATCTATAATATAACCTACACAGGGTCCAGCTTCTAATACTCTGGCTGGGGTGGTTCGGTGAAGAAAGTCGTTGCTCTCGGGACCCAGTCCTGTTGATTATGTATGCTTGTGTCACTAACAGGAAGGATGAGTTGTGCTATATTATGTCTTGTAATATTTTTAGCTCGCCACCGTAGCCCGTTGACCCAATGATATGATGCTTGTGTTCTATCGGAGCGGTCCGGGCTCGACTCTTAGAGTCGGTAGAGGATCTGTACTGCTTATGAGTCCTAAAAAGGGTGAAACGGACGACCTGTGCTTTTCAGGTGTGTGTGCATTGACAATTCCAGTTCTAGAAATTATACAAACCCTTAATTAATTAATATATATATTACGGTGTCTAAATGGTAGGTGAAATAGAAGATTCAAAGATTTCAAAATCTTTTTGTTTGATAAATTATTTAATAAAAGTACATATTTATAATCCAGTTTAAAAATCCCTCACTATCTCTTACTCTCTCTCTCTCTCTCTCTATATATATATATATATATATATATATATATATATATATATATATATATATATATATATGGAATCTACAAATATCCTATTATTGGTAACAGAAGCCATTGGTTTATACCAACGGTTTCCCATACTTAATACTTCTCGAATTCACTCTCGCGTGGTCATGTGTAACGTCATGAGCTGCGGTGCGATTTTTGCTTCTAGCGTCTTATATGCACGTGTTTATCGTTGCTTGGAAATCATCCATGTAAACAATCACAGACTATCATCACTGTCTTGTCCGTATATTGCTTAATATATTGTACAGCAATTGACATCTTTGATAATGGCTTATGTAAGCCGAAAGCTTAGATTGGATGAAAAAATATGGATCAATATTGTAATTTTCTTTCTTCGTTTAATATGTTATTAAGCTTATCAGACGTTATGAAAAGAATTTACATAAAATAAATAGACAACACTTGTTTATATTATTTAATGAAAGATGTATATAATATATATATATATATATATATATATATATATATATATATATATATATATATGTATGTATGTATTAAGCTATTCAAATGACAAGTTACTTCCTGAAAAGGCATATATATTAATAATTGTGTGTGCGTACTCATTCATATCCCAGTATATGCATGTGTACACCTCGGAGTAGTATCCATCCGTTGGACCCATGAGCAGAATGATGAATTGAAGAAGGAGGTAGAAGCGAAAGAGTGGGAGGTGGAGTTAACTGCTTAGCCATCTCTAAAGTCAACCAGTTGGTTGGTCACGTGTTAGGTGTGGTGCTAGATGACGTCAGACCAACGTATCTATCCTCTAAACAATTAAGTTTTCTTCTCTATCGTTTTCTTTCTTTCTGTCTTTATCTAATCTAATTCTGTCTTTCTTTCTTTCTTTTTCTCCGATAATCCTGACGACGACCAAACCACAAACGTTTTTGCTTTATTTCTATAAAGAAAATTGTATTTTTTTTTTCATTTAATTTAATTTTCGTTGCCTTTATTGAAGTGTAAATAGCAACAAACGTCCGAGATTACTCATAACTTAAGGGAATTAAAGGTGTGGCAGATGTGAGGATGGGGTTGATTGCTTATATAGGGCCAAACAACTGACACGTTGACATGTTTTACAAACAAAAACATTCTTACCAAGACGGACACGTGATAGAAGAAGAAGAAGAAGAAGAAGAAGAAGAAGAAGAAGAAGCCACCAACAACACATTAAGGACTGATGGGAAGAAAACTTTGACAAATTGTGTTATCCCTATTTTTATTATTTATTTATTTTGATTTTATTTTACGCAGCGCGTGCAGGGTTAGGGCATGATCGACTAATTTTGAAATATGCAAAGTAAAGAAATGATAATTTCGTGTGGGTGTTGCCCCATGTTTGTAAAAATAGGAAAACATTGATTAACTAACAATCTTTTATTTAAATAGATTTTCTCGTCGAGCTGCTCCAACATTTTAAAAGGTCAGTCTAGTCAAACAGGCAGTTTTATTAAAAACCTTCACCGTAAATAGATTTTTAAACCTTTACCGTAAATAGATTTTTAAACCTTTACCGTAAATAGCTTTTTAAAATAATACACGTGTATAATCGAAATAATGTCGGTTTAAGATATTTATGTTATACCATAATTTACATAAGACCACAGAATGCTTACTGTGCCAATTTAGGAACATCAAATTTTATAAGCAAAGCTGACGTATATATATATATTTTTTTGATAGTTTCACCCCAAGCAAGGTGATAACTTGAGAAAATGTTACTGAGGAGAAAAGAGGATAAAAGAAACAGGATTCAAGGAGACAGATGATGAAGATTGGAGTTGCTTTGAAATTTTTGAAGATCGTGGTTGGCAGTAAAACAAGAAGCCAGAAGAGAGTTCCATGGGCGTGAAGTGTTGGAGAATCAGAAGCATCTGAAACCACAATGTCAAAATATGGATTATACTCTTTGGAGTCCTCATTAATTTTCATTTGTAGGAAAGCTAAGCAAAGAATACAACAACATTTGCTGAAGCTCGACTTATGCACCTTGTTCGATGGGCCGATATATGCTTCTTCCACCAGCTTCCTTATTCTCAAATGATACTTTCTGTCAGTTCAGTGTAATGAGTGCATGTTTATTATTAACTAGCAGTAGAGCCCGGCGTTGCCCGGGAATGTAACAGTAAGAGATAGATCAAGTATCGACTATCATAAAGACTGAAAAATAAAATTGACAAAGATTATTGTTTAAGGTTGACGGGCACGCATGTCTTAATTAGTTTGTTTTTTGTTTTTTGGGGTTTTTTTTACGAATTGGTTAATCCCAAACTCAAACAAAAACATTGTTTTCAATTGTTATGAGTCTACCGATTGAATAGAATTTTATTATAAACAATTGTCTTGTAAATGGAATTTTTAAAGCATTCTGAATGTAAAAATAAAGAAAAAGTGTGCAGGACAATAAGAAACACTACCTGCCAAAAAAAAGTGAAGTTTTGTTGAAAAATGTAGGAAATCCAATCCCATATATAAACGAACGCACACACACACACACACACACAACCTGGGTTTTATAATACGTATAACTCGATATGAGTTGTACCCCTTTCATTCTCGTGATGCCTCTTAATCGTGTTTTCAAATTGATTTCGTGCAAAAACAATTGTGTTTTTCCAATTTGGGGCGCTGTAAGAACCACCGCAAGGTAATTTTACGTAGTCCTGTGAAGTTTTGTTGAAATCAGTTGAAAAATGTAGAAAATCCAATCTAATATATAAACGTACAGATACACACACACAACCTGGGTTTTAGAATAAGTATGATTTATAACCGTATCAATGTTCTGATCTTCTATGAGATCTTTGTTGTTACTATCATAGCGTTTCAAGTATCTGATGATTCGAACTTAAACCTTTATTAAATCTACGGAACCATTTTCAGGGCTGTCTTCATCTAGCCTTGTTACCACTGAATCTATGTCTGTACTAACCGTTATATGTTATCAAATTCAACAACCAACGCTTTCATCCACGATGCTAATGCTCCATATGAAGCTACGTGTCTTGAGAGATTATTGTGTTTTAAACTCACCTCGACATCAAGTGGAACTCGTACGTACGATCTATCGCTAAAAAAATGCAGGAAAACTGGTCGCTTTATAAAAAAAAAAGTCACAGCGAAAAACTGAAGGAAGAATTAAAAAATTATGTTCCTGATGTTCTGTCGAATGAACTGGGTCGGTGTTTAAAATCCAAGGTGAATTTTTATTTAAAAAAAGGTTCGACTACAGTATTTAAACTGAAACGGAACATATCATTCGCAGCATTAGAATAAGTAAATGAAGAGTTGGACTGACTAGAAAGAATTAGTGTAAACCATTCGAAATGGGCTTCACCAAAGGTGTACGTAAAGAAAGAAAATTGACAAAATTCGTGTTTGCGCGGATTTCTCGGCTGGATTAAATAGTTGTCTCAAAAGACATAATTAACCCATTACCAAGTCAAGAAGAAATGTTTTCGAATTGCGGAAAAATATTTTCAAAACTGGATTTCTCTGAAGTATATTGACAAATTCAGATTGAAAATCAATATTCTGAATTAACGACCATGAATACGTAGAGGTTTATATAAGTTTAATCGATTTTCTTTTGGTATAAAGGTAGCACCAGCTATTTTTTAACAAGCCATGGATGCCATACATGTGGATTGCGATTTTGCAGTGGCGTATCTGGACGATGTTTTGATCAGCAGTGTATCGAAAGAAGAACATGTTGTAAATGTCAAAACAATTATGCAAAAATAGAGAATACGGATTCAAGCTTAATGAAGAAAAATATGAATTGTTTTTGCCCCAAATAAAGTACCTGGGTTAAATTATTGATAAAAATGGTAAGAAACCAGATCTGTCAAGGGTAAATGCAATTAGAAATATACCTACACCAACAAACGTAACTACGTTACAAGCATTTTTAGAGCTGGCTAATTATTATCAAATTTATGAACATAATATGAATAATTTGATAACTCCACTTAACAATCTACTGAAAAAAAGGGATAAAGTGGAATTGGGATCATAAATGTCAAAAAACGTTTGACGAGATAAAAAAAAAAGTCATACGTCTGAGTTATCGTTAGCGCACTAAGATCCAAAAACCAAAATTGTAGTTACATCAGATGCTAGTGATTACAGTGTTGGAGCAGTGATTTTACACAAATAAAATGGCGAGAGAGAAATATTACAGCCGGATAGAGAAAGAAGCTTTATTAATCATTTTTGCTACGAAAAAAATTCCATCAATTTATTCATGGAGTAAATTTCACGTTGCAAGCAGACCATAAACCATTATTAGCAATAAAAGAAAAGAAAGGTATACCTAACCATACAGCTCACAGATTACAGCGCTGGGGTAACATCCTATTAAATTATAATTTTACGATGGAGTACCAACCGTCCAAAACATTAGGACATGCGGATGGATTATCCAGGTTAATACCTAAAAATGCGGTACCATTAGAGGACCCGATCATTGCAGCGTTAAAAAGCGAGATGGAATTTAAAAACATTCTGTGCAACGTAGTACGGAAATTACCAGTGACAATGGACGAAATTAAAAAGAAATAAGAAAAGAACGTCTTTATTGCTAAAATAAAGAAGCAATTCAAAGAAACTAAAAAAAAAGAAAAGAATCAATTATTGAACACGTATTCGATATGCAATGGTTTTGCAATGTACGGACAAAGAATTGTAATAACGAGTCGTATGGGAGTCTGTCTTCATATTAACTATACAGGCGTTACGGCAATAGCTTAAGCATTACGTATAGAGAATACTTTATACCAAGTACGAGTGTGCGTTATAACAGTAACCTTGTCATAAGGAACAGACTCCTAAGAGGATGTTTCCCCGATCACTGAACTCTTAACCTGTTCAAATCTAGGGTTAGCTGTTATTTTCACCTCCTATCCGCATAAACTGTTTCTTAGCTCGAGTGGCCGCTGGGCCTTGTGCAGGGTGAACCTCACTTTAAAAAAAAAATAAGAACGAGGAGTCTTAAATATAGTATTCTTATTGCGTGTCTGTCGCTGCCTTTCTGTCACGCTTGACCGCCTTTATCTGCCGCTTCACTTTCTTATTAATGCTGATACTGAAGCTTTTGCTCTCTAGGGTGGGTCCTTTTTTATGTTCCTCGAGGTTAATCTGAAAAAGCTGGTTAATTTTCTTATATATATTATTACATACGCATATGTTATAGATGCATTTCTTAGACTATATCTTGCGTAAAGAACCAAAGAAAAATGAAGAGGACAGTTACAGCATTAAGCATCACTCTGAAGTTGCAACGCTTGCAAATCCTTTGGATTTGTTCCGCTGTCATATATAACAAATCTGTTAGTGTACTTACATGTCCGTACTGAGGATGATCCTGTTCCTCGTTCTAAATCCCACTAAAGACGTGTAATTTTTTTTACGTTGGAGAGTGGTAATGATATCATTTAATTCTTCTTTTAGCTTCGTTGAATCACTGCTGATAATTTGCGTTCGGCGCTGAAGAAAACGTAGTAGTAATTTCTTCACGCAGAGGGGGGGGGGTGTCGGCTCAAATCTAATCTACCGTACGATACAAAGACAGTTTTGTAATTTTTTTTTTAACTTACTTAATATCTCAATATGTCAATTATTTTGCTGGAAATTGATTCATTATGTTCGAATATCTTATTTGATGATTTATCGCGAATTCGAATGACCTAAAAGAATCTTCTGTTTGGCCATGATATTCGAACTTACAAACGCACGCACACACAGATTTTGGCATATAATTACGATGAACTCTACCATCGATTTTAAGGAGCCAACTATTCAATTTAGAACTGGGATACCCATGTAGTTTATTCTATTATAGTAATGAAAGCTTGTCTTATGACAACCCTAGCAGAGTCATCTACTAGTTCGACCCGCAGTCTGAAAACTGAAGACGATATTGTGGCAGATCACGCAGCCAATGGAAGGACACCGCCCGCCACGACCTCCAGCAGATTAATCTGGCGCTGAAAGATTGTTCCGACACTCTACCAAAACAATGACAGTTCGAGGGACAATGTGTCCTCAACACCTTCCTGGTATGAGATTTAGTACCTACAGCAGTGTAGAACCAGCCACACATCTCGAATGGGCTGATAACAGAAACATGGTGCACATTGTGTCACGAAAATCTTCGAACGGCTTTTTTTTCTTGTCGTGGCGTTTGACCGTTTCAAAGTAATCTCTTAGGAGAGTATATATAGTTATTCGGGAAAACATGGTTTGAATTCAGAATAGAGTCCAGTATGTCTTGCTGTTTAAACCATAGCTGAAGAAAAATAGGATTAGTCCCTCTTTCAAATGCAATAGCGTGAGGTGAATGAGGCAGAATTGATTGCAAGTTGAACTCAGCATGCTTGTTCTCCTTCCCGCCCTGTTTACCGTTTTGTAACCTTCGCTTCTATGACCACAACGTCAAGAGACATTCGTTTTCTTATACTCAATTTTCCCCTTCTTATCACTTCTCTTTCTCTACTATGATAGTATATTTATTATAATCACATTAACTTGTGTGGCTCTGAAACCCTTTTATTGGTGAACATTATTATTATTAAATACTAGCAGCATGGCCCGGCGTTGCCCGTGCTTGATTCAAAAATCGTACGACTCATACAGCAATCGCTATCACTTGACTTAAAATATTTTTGCCCTTCCTTGCCTTTAAATGAGCGCCCTTTGCTGTGCTGATGTTGCTACATGCCTTACTTCTTGCCTATCTCACACTGCGAATTTTTTCTAAGCTCTATAGTAAACATTAAATCTGTTATGAAAAAAGAACTAAACAAAATGAACACAAAACGATCAGCTTTAAAAAAGGACTCGTAATTGGAAAAACCGAATGAAAAAAGAATGTTAACAACAAATACTTTTTCACACCCAACCCAGTTCTGCGGAATCCGAATCAATGTTGAGTTTAAGCAAGCGAATGAGCCAATTGGAGTAAAGTGCCATGCAAATTTAAATTTTTCCCACTTGTGACGAATGCAGCTATCGATTTTTTTTGCATGCTAGCATGCTAGTTAACATCTGTGTCAGTCAGCTGTGGGCTTTCACGCTGGCCAATAGAATCTTCCTGCCTATTCGTGGCAGCTAGCTATAGGCTCTCACTCTGGCCAGTAGAAAATGGCCGCAAACTACATGAAAACTGCCGTAGAAGCATGAAAAGAACGATTATTTCCACTATCGATGGGAGTTGGGAAATGCAAAGTCGGTCTTGGCCTTCCCGTAACTTGGAGCATGTGCATGTAAATTTTGGTGCAAATCCGTCGAAAATTGCGGCTGTGAATTCGTTGCATACACACACACACACACACACACACACTCACACACACACATCCTGCCTTTTATAGATAGAGATATTTAAGGAAAGGAAAGATCAATCTACCTTCTCAATTCACCTTCAGATTTTTTAAATCATCTCACCCCAAGCAAGGAATTAAAGCCACTACGCAGAGTGAGTAGAAGGGACTAAGCATAAACTACAAGAAGACAGAATCCATGGTCATAAGTAAAATGATTAGTCCGAAATGCGATTTGCAGGTCGGGAACATTAGAATCAAGCAGTCGCGGAAGTTTACATATCTGGGGAGAGTTTTGACAGAGGACGGTAAATGCGACACTGATTATTGGGAAGATAATAATGATTTAGCGATACAAGTCTTACTAATTAACCCATATCTGAGACGAGAAGAGGTGAAGTCATAGCTTTCCCAATGGTATTGGGGCGGAAGTGAATATAACGAAACCAAGTTAAATTGAAACTCGACTTCCAGATTAACAATTCCGGGACGTTATCTATTAACACCACTCCGTACATCCCAACTTACAGCACTTCGTATTCCCAAGCGGTCACCCATTCAGTTACTGACCAGGCTTGACGTTGCTTAACTTCGGTGATCTTACAGGAACATGTGTCTCAACTCTATATGATATGATCATAAGGCAATGGGTTGAAGTTTCTAATGTTGGCCTTAGAATTCCCCTATAATTTGTGTAATTTCAAATTTTTCTGGGGTCTTGCAGCGCCTAAAACTGCAGCTGTATGGACTCGTTAGAACCTATTCATGGCCTACATTTTGGCAGTTGAATCTTCAGATCTCTTGTTGCTGGTTGCGAAGGGACACCCATATCTGTTCAAGCTCCAATGTCCCCAAAATGTTGGTTTCCCACATCAATATAGTCACTTATGTGCCATGCATGATACACGCCGAGGCGATCATGTATCTTTCGATACATGACTGACGAGGCAGATTTTTTCCCCGCAGGAGGTTGCCATTTTCTTTCAGTGATTGACCATTTTCCATCCAAGGTCTGTCCCGCTATTTACCCATGGCTGGGGGAGATAAGGGATTTATACTTTTCTCAACGGTATTAGCATGTAAGTGAATGTAATGGATCTGACTGGGATTCGAACTTGGCTCTCCAATTTCTCAGTCCGATCCGATTAATATAAGTATAGCATAAAAAAATCATACTAGAAACAGCTGGCTACTACTAATTTTATTGTGTAAATATTGATTTGAATAATAAAATGTGACGTTCACAATGTTAAAGAATTTCTCGAAACATCCACGATATTAAGTCTGCGTTCACCAATAAATCCTGGGAATATGAATTCTTCAGCTTCGGTTAGAAACACATCCAATAATATCGAAGAAGACTAAACTGATCTTGTCTTTTCGAACTTGAAGATGCTAGTCATGCAACCATTTTTATACTACAACGTGGTCCAAAAGTCCTGTCACGCCTATGGCTGACACGAGCTCCTGTAGTTTGGAAGAGAGGCTGCTTGCAAATGTATGGACACATGATTAGTGTGCATTTTGGCAAAAGCATAGAGGATATACGACATGATTCAGTAAACCAGCTGCTCCGAAGAGGACGATACTGTTAGGGGGTGACAATACTTTAGGACCACCCTGTAGATTCAAATTTATCTCCAGTTTTCAAAGTTTATTCCAAAAAATTATATGAAGACTGGTAAGAAAAAAGCTAACCTTATTTAACGAAATCTTTCTATTCATTAAATTTGAAATCGTAGTAATCGTGTAGCAATTCGTAAGGCGCGTGAGTACAATAATGGTTACAGTCACAAAAAGTGAAATCAGGAAGCCGAGTTCAAGTTAAGTTCTCGTCTGCTGCGTTCAAATTTTCACAAATTCCGTTTCGGAAGGCAAGAATACGTTTCCCTCGCGCTATGGGTTACATAGAAGGATAGACTAAGTTATCTAGCATTGTTGGCATCGGTCCTCGGAGAAAATATCTGAATTCAAACTATGAAAAAGGCATCAGGAAATCTCTCTACTCTCTTTAACAAGAAGTTGTCGCAATATGCAGATATTAAAACAAAAGAAGCTCTGGCGAGCCACAGTCGCCTACACCTTGAAGAGATATAACAATTCAAAAATGTACTGTGCAACTAGTTAGCTAAATCTTGGGATAAGAACGATCTTGAACAGAAAATTAACATCGTCCATCGAATGTTCCAAGAAATGGAACTCAATATAAACTTTTCCAAAAGAGAAAATATTATTCGAAATTAGAATGAAAAGAGAATACATGATAAAAATGCAGGTTGTGGAATTAGTAAATACTAAACACTTCAAACGTGTGGCTCATTTATAACAAATAATGTATTCGAGAAAAGTAAAGTGAACATGGAATAAGCCGCGCTGGATGTAGTCCTCCCCCCCCCCCCATCATGGCAAATTGCTACAAAACCAAAACATTAAGCTGAAAAACTCGTGTCATGTTCTTAAATAGATTCTTCTTCTCCCTCTAGCTATGGGTAAATAGCAGGACAGACTGGGTTCTATAGACTTGAAGGTCAACTGGTCTACCGCAGAAAGAAATAGCAACCTACTGCGGGAAAAAAAATCTGCCTCGTCAGTCATGTATCGAAAGATAAATGATCGCCTAAGCGTGTATCACGCATGGCACATAACTTTGGAAAAGGTATGAATCCTCTTCTTCTTCCTCCAGCTATGGGTAAATAGCAGGACAGACTGGGTTCTATAGCCTTGGATGGTAAATGGTCTACCGCAGAAAGAAATGGCAAACTACTGCTGGAAAAAAATCTGCCTCGTCAGTCATGTATCGAAAGATAAATGATCGCCTAAGCGTGTATCATGCATGGCACATAACTGACTGACTGATCTTTCTCAAGAAGTCATGGCAATTCACTGATAATAAAGAAAAGGAATCTGTAGAGAGCTGTAAACGCCTATGTTCTGAAAAGTAATGTCATTTAAAAAATTAACAATTTCAAATCCTGGTTATTCACAGATGTTAATTAAAACAGAAGCGGGCGGCCATGATTCTCTACGTGCTGAAAAGCTACAGCATTTTTAAAAAATACAGTAAATGTATGTCGTCATATTTTTCCAACAACTTTATGTCTTCTGTGACAATGCATGTAAGAGAAGAAAGAGATAAGTTTCAAATCGGGACGACTCGTCGACCGTGAAAATAAAGTTAGTCATGGGCCACCAACGCAATTTTCTTGCGGCCAGTGCACCATTACTTGGGAGCGGTTAAGGATTGTGTCGAAATGTTTCGTCACATTGTTATTCAATTCGTCACCAAGGGAAAACAGTCAGTAAGTAGTGCATACAAGATAAATTGGTGCAATGTGTTGCCAGGCAGACATACAGCCGTTCTTGTGGGGACATCGTCGACTAGAAGTGTTGGCGGGGGACTGTTTAAACTTTGCATTTCAGCACTAGTATTTCAAATTTCCCCACATAAATACATTTTCTTTATTTGATTTAAGCTATGCTATATTGTATCAAATTTTAGTAGTAGTAGTAAGAGTAGTAGTAGTAGTAGTAGTAGTAGTAGTAGTAGAAGAAGAAGAAGAAGAATAAGAAGAAGAAGAAGAAGGAGAAAAAGAACAAGACGTAATAGTTTTAAGTTGCCCGAATTTTTTAGATTTTTAAGATTATTTTAGATTATACGTTTTTATTATCCAGTTTTCTTATGTCTGATTTTGAATGCTATATATAACGAAGCGCGGGCCTTTCCATCTGATGTTATGGTTAATGAGCTTGTTTTGCTAGATCAGTTACGACTGAGTAGTGATTTCGATCCTCACCGGGTGTCCCATGCTCTTGGCCTTGTTCCACATCTAAGCTACGCTTAGAAATTAATTCGGGCACTTCGACGTGGTGTAATGGTTAACAAGCTTGTGTCGCTAAAACAATTACGACTGAAAGGTGAATTCGATCCTCACTGCCGATCCCTATAATTTCGGCCTTGTGCCACATCTAACCTACGATTATAAAATCATTCGGGTACTTCGACGTGGTGTAATGGTTAGCAAGCTTGTCTGGCTAGATCAGTTACGACTAAAAGTTTAGTTTGATCCTCACTGAATGCCCCATACTTTTGGCCTTGTGCCACATCTAAGCGGCACTTATTATTATTCAGTTTTTAGATTCTATATTTTCATTATCCAGTTTTCTTATATCCTATTTTGAATGCTATTTGTAACGATGCGCAGAGGACCTTTTCATGTGATGTTATGATTAACGAGCTTGTCCCCTTAAATCCGTTTACGACTGAATTGTGACTTCCTTCCTCAGTGGCTGATCCATACTTTCGGCTTTGTTCCACATCTAAGCTACACTTTTAAATTAATATCAATATATATATATATATATATATATATATATATATATATATATATATATATATATATATTATAAACGATGCAGCATATTGGGTCCTATTTTTCTGTCTAATTCAATATCACCATTCACAATTTCTTGATCATTTTTTAGCCGTTGTCCTTGATAATTTGCCCCTTTCAGAGGCTGCCCAAATTGAGGCTAAACTCCATCTTGATATCGTCATGAGTTACTTGACTGTCATTAACATCGTCATGGATTACTTGATTGTTGCCGAGTTTATTAACATCTAAGGTAAAAGGTATAAAATTTATTATTATTAAATTTTTTCTTTTTTTTATTATCTATTAATATTATTATTAATGTTTTATTGATAATGTCTATTTGTATTATTAAAATTTATTACAGTGATTTATTTTAATTTGTATTTTTTAATCATTTCCCCGAAGTAAGACGGTGATGCCACTAAAACACAGGGGCTTACAGGGAGTGAAAGTGAAAGAGAATGAGAAGACTGAGTTTGAGGGAGGATTGAGGAAAGGACAAAAATGAACAGGATTCAAGAAGAAGAGTGATGGCGTTGTATTTAAATATTTGAAGATTGTAGTTATCTGGGAGGCAAGAAAATGGAAGGAAATTCCACAGGTGAGAAGTGCAGGAAAAGAAACTATTGGAATAGAAGTGGGGGTTGCATTTAGCTATTTCAACAGTAAAACGATAGGACTTAGTTGCCAATCTAATAACACGCTTTAATTCACGTAGTCGGGACACCAGGGAAAAAAAGCTCGTTAGTGCAGCTGCCATGAAAATATTTGTATGAAAAACAAGGGGAAGCCACGCTACATCGGTGAGAAGTGACTGAAGACGAGATGCCTGGTCAGGATTAATTACATTACAGATCCTTCTTTGGATTTTCTCAATAATCTCGAGATGTACAGCAGGAGCACTAGACTAGATATGGTAACAGTATTACATACACGGACGAATGGTAGATTTATAAATGTGTAATATAGATTCTGAAGAGAAAAGGTTTATGGCATGATATAGTGAATCAACTTTCCTTGCAGTAGACGAAGCAATTGATTCAACATAGTCACTCCACTTCATTTAAGTGGAAAATGTGATGCCAAAAAGGCGTAGTGTTGCTCTCCTGGGGTTTAGCATCATCCATCTTGGTGGCAGACAGAATCGTCTCTCTGTGGTGATTAAATGAAAACAGTTTTGTTTTGGAGGCGTTAAAATTTACAAGCCATTCCTTGCCCCAGTTAACCACTGATTGGCAGTCCTTTTTTTGTGATGCCAACGAACACTCGTTGCCACTTTTGTGAACGAATAGTCGTTGTCACTTTCGTAAATGCTCGTTGTAGTAGAGACTTTATAATCGTAGATACAACTATAGTAACGCCGTTGAACAATACTGGTGTCAGACGCCTTCGAATATCACTCGCACTAATAGTACTTGCTCGATAATACTCGCTCGAATAGTAACCACCGTATAGTGATCTAAATAGAGAAATAGTATAGTGAATAGAGTAGAGAATAGCAGTCCATTTAGTAATAGAGGATAGAGTAGAAATAGCGATCAATTAGACGCCGTATATGCGTTTCCTCTATGGTCACGTGGTCCACTTAATTCAATAATCGGATCGCCTCTCGTTTGCTCACTTGCGATCTATGTTCAAACTCAAGTGTCAGCAGCGACACTTTATTCCTATATAACACTTAGAAGGTAGTTTCCAGGTTTACTTTGTTAGATCTGTCGGATTTGCTACTGAGACAGGAATAAATGGTAGTGTCATCTACATGTATACCTAGTTGGGAACGGATGACATCTGATGAAGATCAGAAACAGAGGTCCCAGGATAGAGACCTGGGGTACCTCTGTATTCGGATGAAAGTATCTGGAAGCGATTCCGTTCAACATGAACTTCATTTCACGATTTGTTACGAACGATTGGATTAAACCAAATATTCGTCATGTGAAACCGTAGTCTTGGAGCTTGCGTAGAAGGCTAGCATGCCAAACCGTGTCGAACGCGTTCGAGATATCTAGAATTACAGTTTCGCCATTCTTATCTAGAGCTTGATAGAAACATTCAGTGATGGCAGTAAACACATCGGCGGTAGATTTGGCGAAACGTAAGCCATATTGTTTGTCTGAAAGGGGGTCGTGTAAAGTAAGATGCTTATCCAATTCGGCATTGATTAGTGTTATAGTGGAACACACCTATTCTATAGTTAATAGACTCTCCCACTTATAATAAGTAGGAGTAGTAGGAGTCGCGAAGTCGCTCAGTGGTTCGGTCAGTCAGTCGATGCCGGACGACCGTTAGTCGGATACTAAAAGTATCAGCGACCACAACTAGATTACTCTGTGTCATTACCTATTATATCTAGTTTCTAACGTTTTGTACGTCGAACCCATTTTAGGACCGACTTAGTACAAATACAAGCCTTCACTGTGAAACGACTCTATAACAATTAGAGCATCGAGTACTTTGCCGAAAAGCGTTAAGAAACTAATAGGGTGGTAATTTGAGGTGTCAGAAGGTTCTCCAGAGTTATTAAAAAGAGGAACTACAGAAGAGAACTTCTAACAAGCTAGAAAGCAGGAAACAGCGAGAGAACACGAGACAGCCCAGGAGCACATTTTTTAGGACGACGTCACGACCGCTTGCATTACTTTGAGAAATGATGTCTGAAATCAGTGACGGGATTATGCGCATATTCCACAGTACTGCTATCATTCTATTTGGTAGAATGGTCTTGATTGGTGGGAGAGCGGAAAGAGATATCTACAGTCACCATCGCATGATCGGAGTTGCCAAGAGGGCAAAGCTGCAAAACACGACATGAGTCAGAGTAGAGGTAAAGAAGAAATCAGAAGCGTTTCCGTCAAGATTACAGAGGAAACACGTGGGGAGATTCTACCTCTTGCGTGAGAGAATGAATGATAAAGAAGTTCAAGCTCTGGATGCCAGCGAGGTCAGTGACAAAGTGATTAATCCCCCTCATGTAGTAGGCATTGAAGTCGCCGGACACAAAGATATTTAAAAACGGTTGTAGAGAGCCAGATCTATACAATTAGAAATACTATCTAGCACGCGATAGTTATGAGAGGAAGGGAAATGATAGAAGATAGCTGACTCAGATTAGTAGAGAAAGACGGAGGCACATGTAAGAACCGTCTAGAAACTCAATAGATAGTTTCCTAGCAGCTGGGAGATGTCCTAGAACATAAAAACCAATGTCATGCATGTGGACATTAGAGTTCTTAAAGAGAGGAAAACAACCAGGAACCGAGAATACAAAGGAGAGGATTGAAGAATTATTATTAGTTTCACAGAGAGCTAGCATGCCCGAAGAGTGTTCCAACGATTCCAGACAGCAGAAATTGGAATGAATACCAGGAATGTTAAAGAAAGAAAGCTTGAGGTGTTTAGGTGTTTTTGTCGAGCTAGTTTGGTTTTATTTCGTCAGTTGCTTTTAGTCATGGTGTGTTATTTAGAATAGGAAAAGATCAAGGATAATACTAGCTGTCGGTCGTCTAAGGTTACATATGCTGCCCGAGGATTGGCGGAGATTGCAGCATACTGTACCCTCGGGGTTGCGACAAGGCACTGCCAGAAGTCCGATATTATGTAACTCTTGATCAGAGCAGCCTCTCTAGACGCTACCCAAAATTTCGGGCTCCTACCAGTCGTGATGCTGCAACCAGAAAACTACCAAACCGGTACCTTGAGTATAAAAAGACGTAACTTCTATCCACTCATATCACCAAAGTATCTTAACAACCATCTTTATTAACGCTTCAAGGAAGGGAACCAAAAATCCCTTTCTAAACAGGAGCTAAGAGGTGAGCCTCTACGCCTGTCTAAAAGATGTAAGGAGTATGGACTGTGCAATAGGAAGACCTATCTACGTGTTATACCGGAACATACCTATTCTATTGTTAATAGACTCTCCCACAGACAATAAGTAGTAGTAGTAGCAGTCGCCAGGGCTCAGTGGAGTTGGTGAGTCAGTCGATGTCGGATATTGAAGTATCCTCACCACAACTAGATTGCCGCGTCATTAACTATTATTTCAAGTTCCTAACGTTTTGTACGTCGAACCTAATTTAGGACCGACTTAGTGAAATACAAGCCTCCACTGTGAAAACCACTCTACAACACTACGGCTATTAAAAAAAAAAAGAGTAAAATTGTCTGTTAAGTTTTAACTGAGTGTAAGTCGGAATATCCATTACCAAAATAACGTTGGGTGGATAATTAAAACTTCTCTTATCGCATAAATTGCCTCTGGACTATCCTGGTTCAGCATTCCAAGTTATATCATCCAAGATAACTTATTTTCGAAATGCCGAAAATTCGGCACGCCAGGACATATCCACACGCTTGGCTATTCTCATCTATTTATTTCTTATATTCTCCTAATCTTTCTTTGGACTTTTGGGGCAGTTTGCTAACCTATCCCACGCGTTATAAAACATTATAACCCTCTGCATTTCTTTTAGGTGATTAATGTCTATTACTTTATTAATAAAAAAATTTACAATATTATTTGGTGTGTTCAAAAGTTCTCCGCCCACTTTTTTCAAAACTAGAATCAGAATTCAGAATAGAAAATCGTTTTCTTTATAGCTGGTTATTTTTGCACGCTTAATATATCTGTTTTTATTAGCATTTATTATTATTAATATTATATCAATTACTAATTATTATTATCATTATTATTAATATATTATTATTAATATTATATCTATTACTAATTATTATTAATATTATTATTTATATATTATTATTAATATATCTATTACTGATTATTATTAATATTATTATTAATATATTATTATTAATCTATCTATTACTCATTATTATTATTATTGGTATTATTATTAATATATTATTAATATTATATCTATTAATCATTATTATTATTAATATATCATTATTAATATTATATGTATTATTAATTATTATTATTATTAATATATTATTAATAATATATTATCTATTACTAATTATTATTATTATTAAAATATTATTACTAATATTATATCTATTACTACTACTTATTATTATTAATATATTATTAATATATTATCTATTACTAATTATTATTATTATTATTAATATAATATTACTAATATTATATCTATTACTACTACTTATTATTATTAATATATTATTAATAATATATTATCTATTACTAATTATTATTATTAATATATTATTAGTAATATTATATCTATTACTACTATTTATTATTAATATATCATTAATATTATATCCATTACTAATTATTTTTATCATTAATATATGCTATTATTAAATATTTTATTATTATTTATTAATAATACGCATTATTATTTATATCATATAGCCAGATCAAGCCGGAAATGGAGTACTGTTGTCATATTTGGACGGGAGCTGCACAGTCCTTACTTTCCAGTTTCGATAAAGTTCAAAAGGTCTCCGTGTCCATGTTGGGAAAGAATTACTTATTCACCCTCCAACCTACCTCCCATAGGCGAGATATGGCGAGTCTCTAGCTACTCTATCGCTACTTGCACCGAAAGTTCTCGGACGAACTACATTCCCTGATCCCGCCAATTCAAATCTTCATGGCTAGGATTTACCATGCCACTTTCATTGTAGCAAACGACACACATTCCCTTCGTATTCAATCGGCTTAGAAGTAGGTTCCACTCGAACAGTTTCTTCCTGCGAACCAATGCTCTGTTAAACAAAAAGATGGTTCCCCGATCTCTAAAACCTTAACCTGTTCAAGTCTAGGATTTAGAGTTATCTACCCCTCCTCTCCATATAAACTTAATTTCAACGTAACCCTCTGCCACAAGTGTTCCCCATGCCTTATACAGGGTGAATATTACTGTAAAAAAATCATATTATTCTTAATATTATTATCATTATTATTAGTATTATTAATCATTAATATATTTTATTGATATTATAACAGTGTATCTATTGTGTGTGGCATCCGTCGATCTCTAGAAACCTTGGATCTGTGCCCAAAGAGTTATGCCCCAGCTGTTGATGGCGGTGCAGCATCAGTGTCCTCTCCAGGGCGTAAGCTTGGGTAGGGTTTGATGAGATTTCGGCGGTTGCCCATGTAGAATGTCTCCCCTCTCCACGCCACTGATGCTGTCCAAGGAAAAGGCAGTGGCCAATACAACTTGGCACCGGCGTCGTTACAAGAGTTGACAGAACGATGTTCAACACAACATCGGGCTGTCTTATGGACTCCGGCACTGGATTTGTCTTCATGGTTTACTCCCGAAGCCTTTTCCCATGAGAGTTTTTCTTCCCTTAGATGAACTACCCTCCCCGGCTGACAATTTCCATCTACGCGCATACAGAGAGAGAGAGAGAGAGAGAGAGAGAGAGAGAGATATTACTCTGGATGTCATATATATATATATATATATATATATATATATGAAGAAAAATATACGGAAAAAACAAACAAAAATCCTTATATACAATTATGCTGTTTTAATGTTAATATGTCAACGTCGGACGTTTCGGTCTAATAAACCATCTTCAGGACATATTCATAAAATATAATTAACATTATCAATTTAACATGATATTTTTTCTTCATACTGTTGGATCTATGTCCATATATTTGCTTGCATACATACATACATACATACATACATACATATATATATATATATATATATATATATATATATATATATATATATATATGTATATATGGGTTTCTGTTGTATGCACATTCACTTCCGGGCCCCAATCAGAGACCTAAGTTCAGAAATGGCTTCCTGACATCTTCCATAGATGATTGAAATAAAGACCTAAGATCCCACATATTTATATAGCTAATGCTCTTCGTAATGTGTGAGCTGTACTTGTGAATACAATTATTGTATTTCTTTAAGGCATGGACTACCAGAAAACCCTTCAATGAATCTACTGGAAATTATTCCTATCAATCCGAGGGCTCCAACTACAAGTGGAAATATTGTTGTTCTCATATGCCGCATTTTTTTTTAGATTTCCACTTCAAGATCCTTGTGTTTTGATAGTGTTTTTGAAGAACTTCAAAGATACATTAGACTCTGCAGAGACTACCATAGTAGCTGAAACGGTTTACCGGGGCATGCCAATTTGGAGGTATCATGGGAGATTTTTAGGAGATAATTGAGAACCAACGATGCCCGTCACACCGAAAGGTGAAGCATACCAGACATCAATGATACTAACTCTACCCAGAGCCCCCTATGCCCACATATATATTTCACTGGCACTAAAAATTCATTATTCAGGTCATAGAAAGCATGGAAGACTGAATTTAACCCGCACACGTTGTTTAAAGATCGCATCTCAAATATATTTTCACGTGTACGTTGCCCTGAAGATGAAGGCTCGGTTTCACGGCCAAGGGGAATGTAGACTGTTAACATGAGGAAGCCATGTGACAATGTGCCATCACACCCAAAAATTAATAAACGTTTATAAATATATTGATTAATATTTGTATTTGTAAGAAAGAGAATTTTAAATGTAGAGGATAAAAGTAATCCAGACAAACATTCTTGTAGATAATCAATATTTGAGTAACACAAGAGAAACAGACTTAGTGAAATACCTACGTGCATGTATGTGTGTATATACAGGGTGAGATGGATAAATTGTCTTTTAAATTACGCAAAAATGAAAATAACACTGACATCTCATTTTAACAGATATATTGATCAAAATTACACAAAAAAATCTTGAAATATTAAAAAGTAAATTTATTCCATAAAATAGACATTGGCTTCAACCACGGCCTCCGGATGACTTCGGAATCTCCTGCAACTCTTTTGGACGGTTTCCGTGTTTAAGTTGGTGAATGCTGCTATAATCCTTGCCTTTACTTCATCTTTGGTATTACAAGGTGTTTTGTTGGTCTCTCACTGAACTGTGCCCCATACATTATAATAAAGGGGCTTGCAGCCTGGGGAGTTAGGTGGTCAGATGTAAGGGGTGATGCAGTCTCAGAAATTGGCTGACAGCCATGACTGGGTTTTCCTGGTTGTGTGTCATGGTGCAGAGTCCTGTTGCTAGACAGTCTTCCAGCAGCCAACCTCTTGACCCAGGGTCGCACTACTTCCTCAAGACTCTTGGTGTAGACCTCCGTGTTGAGTTTGAGGCTCTCACAAACAAATTCGGGAGTTCCTGTCGGATCAGAAGAATCAGAGTAAGTTTTCCGAGCTGCTGTACATTCGTAATCACCATTAGATTCATTCAACTCTTTTTTAATCATCTGCGCTGTCCTCAGATTGTCACTCAGACAGCCTGAAATGTTCGTATTGGAGTTTCCGGTGCGAATGCCAAGCAGTACAGCATGCCGTTTTCAAATTTCTGTCGAAGTGAATTACGTCATAGTGCTCTTTTTCTCACAGACGGTGCCCAACTGACCTTAACATACTGTGCAGTAGACAAAATCAGAAGCAAAGCGCAAGTGCGAAATTAAAAATATAAAATGGCGACAATTTTCCCGTTGTACGCTGTATGTGTGTGTGTGCATATATATATATATATATATATATATATATATATATATATATATAATTCTTGTGGGCCGTTGAAAGCTGCGCTACAAGTCATCGTGACCGAGAGCATAAGCGTACTAGCCTTGTTCAAATTGCTGATCACGCTCTCTCCTATAAACTGTAACTAAGGTCTGCTCAGCATAGTTGCAGTATAAACCACAGGTGGACTCTGTGGGTATTGAGCAAACAAAAATGTGCCTGAGCTCGCATCTGCAATAGGGATTGTCTAGCCGCCCTAGTAGATGATTATCCTCGAATACGAGTGGCCAGCTATTATATATATATATATATATATATATATATATAGATAGATAGATAGATAGATAGATAGATAGATAAAAATATCAGTAAAGAATTAGCATGCCATGATTAAAATAATGGCCCAAACTTGAAAAAAATATGTTTTTTCGTCAAAATCTTTGTTATAATGAAGAGAAAAGAGCAAAGGATTTTTTATTATATTTCTTTAATCCTTTTTTGGAGCTTCAAAATTTGGTTAATTTTTTTCGTCAGCGGATGCTAATAAATTAATATGAGAAATTTTAGTGATTTTTTGCGGTGAAAAACACATTGAATTGGAAAAGTTTTTACTTTTGAAAGATTTTTTTTATCAAGAGAATTATATTGTGGAAGGCTAAAAATAATGCTAAAATCAGTTATTGATGTCAAAAGAAAACTACTTCCTTTCATTTCAAATTTGTTTTGAAATGCAGCAAAGTAGTTTGTTTACTGTAAATCTGAAATGTAATCTATTAGCTTGAAATTAAAACTAAAATAAAATCTTACAAAATGATTTTTCATTTTAAAAATTCATTTTTAAACCTTAGGTATCGCGTTTTCCGTCTAAGTACTTATATATATATATATATATATATATATATATATATATATATATATATATATATATATATATATATCTCACACTAAATGAAAATGAAAACAAGAATTAAATAAAACATCTTAAACAAAGAACTTTCGTTGCTTTGCAACCAGATCTCTATAAACCAAAAATTACATTTCAAGTGCATTATATTTCATGTGTGGCTGAACCGCAGCTGGCGAGCCACATTAGTCTCTTTAGC